>JALLAS010000218.1:0-17955 GCA_036939415.1 Detonula confervacea | reverse complement strand
CAGCAAACGCACCGGAAGGATATTCAACATTCGAGCAATTTCGGAACGGACATTATTTCAATGTCCGCTAAAAAATATCTCCTCCACATCACACATTCTCTCACCAATCAAATAGCCCCGTACTTTAGCCATTACGATACAAATGGTATAATTGTTACTTAAAACGCCTTACATACATAGTATGTACGTGCTACCCCAGTACACTATGACAATGTACCCAACGCCCTAACTAGAAACCCCTTCTATATACTAAAGTATGCACCCTTTGGCCAAGCTCACTTTGCCCCCTCTGCGCAGACGCATGATGATATGAAGTAGCAGTTTCCGAAGAGCGGACAGAGTGGCTGGAAATGTTCTATCGCTTTCTTTGTGCAAGTTGCTGGTATCAATGGGGATATGTCCAATATTTGTGCGAGTGTGAAAAATAGGGAGAATGTGATGTTAGATAATGGGTACAAGCTTATTATTTCAAATGTTGCTAGGATGGATGATAAGTATTGAAGAGAAAGTTGAGGCCTTGATTGCTAGTGGCAATTTGAGGAGAGTTAAAACCTTTTCAATTTGATATTTATACGGTACCAAACCAGTTTCATGAATACTGTCAGGGATTCTAAGTGGTGTATGAATTATGAATGCATTGAAACGCTGAAAGATTGGATGGGGTAGAATTATTGCATTATGTTACAGTAAAATGCTACCTGTGGATACTGTTCAGAGATGTTGTGATATGATGGCCAGTTATGTAGAGCATAGAGAGCTTTAGGACGACACCACGTAATTTGGAGGTGGGATGTATCGGACTGTTCTACAGATTGGCAGCCAACGCTTGTCTGCTGACCTCACTTGCAGATTCAGATGGAATCAAATCAATCATACTATGATGGAATTTGAAGTTTACTTTGCAGGAACTCCCTCGAAAAAGCAATTCTCATTGAGCAGCAGCCAAGGATTGTGCCAGACGTTTTGCTCATGGCATAGCACGATGCAAATAACCAATGAATGTATCCAATCCCATTTTTTCCAATACATCTTCTTTCCTATTCACCACCCAAGATTCCTCTGACTTCAACTCCATCTTGAGGGCCTTATATTCCGCATCGTTCATGAACGGCTCTCCTCGCTTGCTGGCTGCTACCGCACTTACAAATTCCGCTTCTCTGGCGTTCATCGTGGCCACAACCGATCCATCCCACGTGAGATTTTCATACAATTCATCATAGCTATCGTTCTTCAATAGTGGTTTTCCCGTTTTGTAGTAGCAGTGCAAGCTGTCGAAGTACATGAGCTCCTTCACAACTATATCTCCCGCCTCACGCCAGTAGCTATTGTTGAAGATGGACTTAACAAAATCGTCCTCGTCAATGGCATCAGGACTATTTTGCTTGTGGCTCAAAAGTTCCTTCAATATGAGCTCTTCCTCTTGTTGTAATTCCTTAGGAGTTACGGGTGGCAGAATGGAGTGTAGAACCTCGCGTACATCATCCTTCGTTGCGACAGCGTGTCCGTGCGAGGCGGCAACTTGCTTGTACTTGGCGTGAATGTAAGCCTCAGCGACTGGTACCATGTCCTCGTCATCTTCGAATAAGAGTGGCATTTCGAAGTCTCTATGAGCTTGGATTGATCCGCAGTCGTTGTGAGTCTGCTTCAAAGTTGGAAAGGAAACGAATGCATTGCTCGTGGGAGCAGCCAGGATAAGAGGAACCAAACACAGCTTCATCGTTGTTAGAACTGGTGTTGTAGGAGTAATAAATATTTTATGACAGACAAGTGCTGGCCCATCGGCAGATACAATAACCCATCGGCGGGTCCATCTGGTTGTTTTTGTTGTTTTGAATGCGAGGAGAAGTGGAAATTGGAGCGGGCGGTGGAGGTAGGAGCGAGGAACACAAACACGGGATTGATAATACGAACAGACCTAGGTACATACCTACCAATGCATTCTTGACACAAAAGATTCATATTCAATCGCTTGGCGTAGTACCACGATAGATAATGATTCCCACGTGGATTAGAATGCACGGGAAAATCATGTTGCAAGGCAACAAAACGTGAAATACATTTATGTATGCAATGACCGAGCAACAGCAAGCATCGTGGTGGAGATATGATAGCACCAGCACGGTCGGTTACAGTTGGTGGTTGGAGTGTTCCTGAGGATGTGCTAGGTTAATCGCGCATTAATTTCCTAATCTGCTAAAAATCTCCTAATCTACTAAAAATCTCCTAATTTACAAGACCTACACGTTGGAACTCGTACTAAATTGAGTAAATTTCCTAATCTCCTAAATATTTCCTAATCTCCTAAATATTTCCTAATCTACAAATATACTAATCTGCAAATATGCCAATTTACTAATAGTGAAAAATATTATTACTAAACACTTTATTATTGTAAATTACATAATCAATTGAATCAACCATACCGTTTACTACTTAAAAAATACGAAATCTAACAATTTCCGTAGGATATTGTAAGTTTCCTGTGCATTCCTGCCCTTTTACAGGTATAAATGTGCCGAAGGTACCCTGACCCTGACACCCTGAGGCACCCTGTTTACGATACCCATACTGCCCTCTTACGGGTGCAAATGCGCCTCGGGAGTGACTACAAGAAGAGCCTCCGCTCTAGAGAAAGAGAAGAGCAAACAAAGAATCAATTTAGACAATAAAATAGATATCATCATCTAATCAAATATCTAATCCATGATTTTCTACAAGTAGCAGTATGGTAACAATGTGCTATGGATTGTTGAAAATCAAATTGCGCCATGGCGCAAAATGACAAGCAGTTCAACTGATATGCTTGTACACAGCAGGATGTTCTAACTATTCAATTATTGCTACAGTACATTGCAAGAAGTAAGCCCCCAGAAGATTGCCCAGTCAGTACTATTATTCATAAGCCCTCATGATATCTAGAAAAATAATAGATAGTACAAAAAATGTTAGAGCAGACAAGACAGATCAAAGGAAAGGGGAGAACGCATTGCACAAACACATACCTTATCAAGCCAGCGAACTCCCCAGATTTGGTATCAGTTTGAAACAACTCCTTCGCCATCTCACGACCGCTGCGAATTTCAAATGCATCGTTAGCGACATAACTTGTGCCCTCTGAATCTATATGGTTTTTCTTGCACATCAATCCCTTCTTGTTCCAAACATAAAACGATTTAACTTCGTCTTTTTTGAATCTAACTTCAGTAGAAAAGTCCTTCAACTCAAGGAGCTTGAGGGGGTCTTTATTCCTTAATGATTCATCAAACACCTCGTCCCACTCATCCTCATCCAACGCTTTGTCATTGTTATTGTAGTCCCCATCAAGTACGTAAATTTTTATATCACTTTTTGTCCGCCTCGGAATGATATCAAAGCCATCGATGGTCGCGTCTCGCTTTGCCTTTACTGTGAACATGAGTCCCCTAGCTTTGTGAACGGCATCTTTACTATCTAGTGTCGTTAATTTCTGAGTCACTTGCCCTGCAGCAGTAGGCTGCTTGGTTGGATACTTTGACGGAGCAACAGTAGGCTGGTCGGTAGGAGACTTTGACGGACGAGAGGTCAGCTCGTTTGAAGGCTCATGAGTTGGCATATTCGACGGAACATCCGTTGGCTGGGGAGCAGCAGTATAAGTAGTGGTTCCTTGATAGTTACATTGAAAAAATAACATGTTAGGGTGTTGGATGCGAAAAATGAGCTTTGATCCTCCATAAAATTCATGAATGGCAGATAATATGCATGACAGATGTCAAAGACCTCACCACTTGCACTTTTATCCGCAGTTGAGGGAATTGAATACTCAATGAAGCCGCTGAAAACCCTTGGTGTGTAAATGCAATGTCCATTGTCCGGACTGGCAGCTCCGCATCCCTGTTTCCACTTTCCATAGGCCAATGCAATGCCAGCATACAGCTTCAGATTGCTGTCATGCAATAAAGCATCTCCATCCTTCCATGCGTCTCTGTACTGGTATCTCAATTTGCTAGTGGTGTACACGTAAAATGACACAGACTCCCCGGCAAGGACCTTGACCTCTTGAGTGAACGGTCCCAAGCGCGTTACCGACTCCATACCATTTAGATCCACGTTGTCACTCAAGATGATGGTCCATCCATCATCGCTGTCCGTGTGCCCCGTGTAACTCCCTGGTCTATAGTATACCTCAACGGGCTGGTTAGATTCCACTTCGTGGGTATAAGCCGATAATGATTTAATGGAAACGCCAGTGTGGATCGCTTCAACTGTGAACATGGTACCGTTGGCGGCTTTATTAGGGGCAAAGACTGTGGTGTTGAGTTCAATGATATTGCTGCTGATGGTGGGTGATGAGGTAGGTGAAGACGTTGGCCGCATGGTTGGTGCCAGCGATGGCGACTGGGTTTTTGTTTATACAACATGGGAGTTAGAAACTGCAACAATGAACCATCTCATGTGAACTTTAAAAGTAGTGTTTCATGTAGTGCTTACCTTCGTCGGAGATTTGGTTGGTGATAAAGTGCTTGGCGATGCAGTCGGACTATCAGGAGTTGACGGTGACTGTGTTTGTTGTTTGTATCCATGTGAGTAGATGAGGTTGAATTATTTATTGTAAAAAGACAATCAGCATACAACATAAAATGATGTCGCAGCTTTCTCACCTTTGTTGGAGAATTACTGGGCGATGAGGTCGGATTCTGAAATTCATTTCGTCAATAGACAATTGAGTCTCGAACTTGGAGGAAACAATACAACAAGAGAAATGTATCCAAAGCTTTTGAACGACTGGGGACTCACCTTGGTCGGGCTGGAGGTGGGGGGTGAAGTCGGATTCTGAAAAGTAGCATTAACAATGAAGAGCATCATATTAAAAAGAGACCTTAGAAGAAAGAACTAAAGCTATCATTCACTTGAACACAGCATGTGGAGTTGCAAATGCAGTTGCTTACCTTTGTTGGAGAAATCGTTGGCGAAGTTGTTGGAGTCTGAAGAAACCAAAATGAGATGGCAGAGACGTATTAAGAAGAAGGAACCTTAACTAACATTCACATGATCACATGATGTGCAAAGTTGCAACTGCGGGTTTTACCTTCGTTGGAGAACTCGTTGGCGAAGTCGTCGGTCCCTGAAAGATAAACAAAAAAAGAAATGACGGCGGTATTAGAATCTGAACAAATGGCATAAAAACAAAGTTGTTCCACAAGACATACTTTTGTCGGATTGACAGTTGGACTGGAGGTGTGGGGTGATAATGTTGGACTCTGGGGCAATTTGAAAACAAACAGATAGGGATATGAGTTTCAACAGTGTAGAATGCAAAAGATGTGTTCCTGTGAATATCATGGTGCAACTGTAGACTGAATACCGAAGGCTAGACTCACTTTTGACGGGCTTGAGGTTGGATTGGAAGTGGGCTATATACATATGACATGAAACAATCAAAATACAGGTTTAGCAAAAGAAAGACGCAGACAGTGTTGTCGAAAGCATCAACAAGTTGTATCAATCTCACCAATGCAGTAGGATCATCTGTAGGAATCCTCGTCGGATTCCTTGTCGGCGGAGCATCATCCTTCTCTCCCAATCGAACAATAATCTTCGCATAACCCGGCTCTACATCCGTTTTAATATTCTCCACCATCACCACTAACTCCTCCCCATTCCGAAAATTCGGGCGCCTGTAGATATACAAAGAGGTATGATGACTATGCAAAATACCCAACTGTTCCCGTGATAACAACGTAGCCTTGAGCCAGGATTGGGAGTATTCCACGCCATTGCCCCCGGTCTCTACTATCGTTACCCTGTCGTCGGCTTCGTCGTTGTCCTCGTTGAAGTTGACGGCGCGGTTGAAGCCTACGTACAGATCATCGTTGGTGCCGGACTCGATCTTGAGGATAACCTTGCTGTTTTCGTGGAAGGTGGTGTTCATTGTGTCCATCTCTGCAATGCCGACCAACATGCCGTTCCATTCCTCGCCTCCTCCGTTTGAGTCAAACACCTCAACCCTCTCCTTGCTGTACCAATTTCCTTTGGTGGGGCTGCTCCCGCCAGAGTTAACAATTTGCCAGTTCTTGGCGGGGTTGAAGCACATATCCCCGACAGTGTCACTGAAGAGGGGATTTCCCTGTTGAAATGAACAAGAGAAGGGAATGAAAGGAATCATGTGATGCATGAGAAGTTTGTTTGGATTATTCAACGCTAAAGCGGTGAGACAGCACAATGTCAATGGTGGTGAGGCTTTTGAGCCCCAACATAAAGACGAGCGTGTTTGGGACACAGTCATTTTTATCATCAAGGGCAACCAAAGATTTGAAAACATCATACTGATCGACCCTCTGAGGCGACCCTCTGATTCATGGTAGACATGTTAGGAACGTGGAATGTTCGTTTCAACCAACCCAGTCTGCTGGCTCTTGTGTCCAAGCCTTTCAAGGAAGCACAATTTTAATGCGAGACTACCAAGAAACTGTCCCAGTGGATGCGATGGCCTGGCCAAAACAAACATGACCCTCTGGCTGGGCATCATCTCCTGAGAGTGGTACTTCTGTGCCTCGGATATGCTTGGGAGGGATAGGTTAAAATTGGCGGGCAGCTGGGACGTGTTCATGACACACAACGCTAACGATATCCCAGCTGCGGCCATTTCCGTCATGGCTTGCAAACTGATGCACGCGATGCCCAATGACTGGTTCGCTTCGCACACTCGGCCGATTGCGGGTGGGAACACATTATTATCATGCGATTCTCACGTCCCCCAAACCCCAAAGGCCTCTGGACATCTCCCGAGAAACTCGGGGCCTCGGAGGTTCTTGGGTAAGCTCAATGGCCCAATATTTACACGGTAAGGGAAGGTTGAAAATGGCCAGCGGGCAGCTGGGACGTGGTCATCGCACAACAATGCTAACCGTAATATTATATCAGTTGCGGCCATTCCGTCATGGCTCGCAGCTTGAGGCAGATTATGGGTAGGAACATATCATCACGCAAATCCTACATCCCCCAAGTTTCGGAGGCCAAAACTAACATGCAAGGCCACCTAAGGTCACCATACGAATCAAACCATAAAATCAGACCCAATAGCATCATATTATTGATGATGCTCACATGATACCTGCCATGACACCCACATACACAATATGACCCCGCCACAAACCAAATCAAACTGAATCCAAAAAGAAACTCACCATGAGACACGTATGATCCGTATACGTCTTCCCGTTCAATCCGCCGCTGCGTATAATATCGGGAGACGAACGAAACAAATAAATTCATGAGATACGCTTCCCACAACCACACGCACACTCACAATAAACACACCACCAGCCAACCAACCAATCAACCAACCAATCAATCAACCATCCAACAACCATCCAACAACCATCCAACATCAACTAAAAACATACTCACCTATGCGCCAAATTCAAATTGTGACCCAACTCGTGCATCTGCACCGCCGGCATGTAATGATAATGAGCCTGATACATGCTCAACCACGAATTGACGTACGCGTACGCCGCCCATCCGCAGCCGACGTAACACCCCTCCACCACGTACAGCACGTGATCGAACGGACCGGGCAAATCGAAGGAGACCACCGACGATCCCAATTTGGCCCGCACGGCCTTGTTGGCTTCGTAGCGTATGGAGGATTGTTCCGAGGTTCGTATGCTGATGGGTATATCGATTTCCAATACCCCGGGGGCGCTCAGCTTGTCCGCGATGGCGTCGGTATCGACGCCGTAATCGTCGTAGGCGACGTTCAATCCGCCGAACGAGCACGACGCGAACTGCGACCTCATGTTCTCCTCGTCGCCGCCCGTGCCGAAGAATTTGTCCGAGACCTCGGCGGCGGTCTGGGGGACCGCGAGGAGGTCGGAGTCGGTGATTCGAACGACCAGCACGGGCTTTCGGCCCGAGTAGGTCGCCAGGCGCCGGCGTCGGCCGTCGCGTCGGAGCTCGCGGTCGGTGGCGATGCGGACGGCGCCCGGCGGGAGGGTCACGCCGTCGAACGATGGCGTAGCGGCCGCGACGGCGGCCGCCGCTCCCTGAGATTGAGCCATGCCTGCAACGAGCGGAGGCTTCGTCGCACCGGCCGATGATGCGCCTCCTTCGTCATAATCATCGGCGGCGCCAGCCTCCTCCTCCTCCTCCTCCTCCTCCTGGATGCTGATGGTGCTGACGGCGCTCACCAACGCGCCCTCGTTCAGCATCCGCCTCATCTCCCCCAATTGCCGCGGCGTGCTCCGAATCGGCACCGTGTCCCCCGTGTGCAATTCGCAGACGAATTCTTCGTCGAATCCGTCCGATTCTTCCATTTCGTCGACCGCGGAGGAGGAGGAAGAGGAGGATGATAGGCCGCGAGCGCGGCCGCGGGCGTCGTAGTAGAGGCCGTAAAAAGGATCGTCGGGGGGGAGGCGGGAATTGCCGATGGCTATTATCGATTTGCAGAACCGCACGGATGGCACCGCGGGCGGCGACGACGACCACGACGACCCTCCCGCATCAACATTAGCGGCATCGGCGAACAGCGACAACGACGACGACGACGTCGCAACCTCGGGACCGTAGCCGAGGCTGGTGGCGTAGCCATTATCCCGATGGGAATCCGAGTGGCCCACTCCGTTGGAGAAGATGCGTTCGCTGCTCGCGTGCCGCGGCGGCTCGTCGACGAATAAGTTTGGATCGCGCTCCGCTGCCGCTGCTGCTGCGGATGCTCCGCGCAATAATTGTCGTTGATGCTGTTGTTGCTGCTGCGGCTGGTGTTGATGCTGCGGCTGGGCGCGTGATACGGTTAGAAAGGAGGACGCCACGGCGTAAAAGAGGGTGGGAGTCCTCATGATCATGTTTATTTGTACAATGATGCTACAATTGCAACGAGATGGATCGATCGTGTCCAAAACTTCTTGTCAGCGGATTCACCGGTTCGCTTCTAGATGAATTTAAAACCCTGTGGGTCGATCAGAGCATCGTGCGTTGTTGGCGTCGTCGACTCAGCGAGCATGCATGCATGAGGGACCGACCCAGCATGATAACATTGTTATCTGTTTGGTACGTAAGTCCGGAGGCGTAGCAGTGGCCACTTTATTGTTCTTGCGGATAGTTGTATGTAGTCGTCGTGGTCGTCCGTCGGTAGGTCTATGCTGGTCTATGCACGCGGGGGTATCGTGTATGGTAGATTGAGAGAGCTATGATTACGTTAGATATTACGATAGCTATCGTATTTTTAGGTAAAGGCGGCCGGTCGCTCGGTCCATGGTGTTTGTTGTCGTTGTTTCGTTCGGTGGTTTCTTCTCGTTGTTTTTGTTGTTGTTGGTCGGTCGGTCATTGGTCGGCCCTTCTCATTGGGGTCGAAATTGAAATAGGTAAGTCTAAAACCCTCGGGATATTATATTACATACTCCTAGCACATTTTCATTTTAAACGAAGTCTGTACCATATCAAAGTGTCTCTGGGAAGTGGCTTAGATGATAGGTAAGCAAGGAACAATATTGAGGTTGAAATGTATATAGTTAGTGTTGTACCCCTGTTCAATGTCTGACTTCAATCGCATGCTTCAATCACGCGCTGGCGGACGGACGGGGATGGACTGTACTTCCAGCTACAAAGTACGATAGTCATTTTGAATCTCATTATTTCATTCTCGGGCTGTTCCATCCGAAACAAATGAGAAGCAATCTCGTGTCTTTTGAAACTCGTGTCTGTATCTTTATCCATTGTGTAATTCCATCTACTCTTATGTAACTCATTATGCCCTTTTTGTACCTTTACCAGTTCCAATCTATGTATAATACAAGAACAGACCTTCGCGGTTTTGGAAAGTATCTCTAGATAAGATTGAATAGTAGGTTTTTGTGTGCCAGAATACGACAGTTTTTTCGTAACCAAATTTGCCTCAAGAACCTGAACAAAAATAATAAATAGAGTGGGCCCAACAAAAAATGAAATGGGCTAGGTGAAATCAAGGGAAAAGCTCGGAGAGAAAGCGCGCGCGGGAGGGCAATATTGAAATGATGAGTCATGTGGTCATTTTGTCACATCCTCGCGGAAAGGTCTAGAATAACTTGGAGTGTATAGTAGTAGTGGCCTCTCTAACAACATTGTTACTGTTGTTGCACAGTCACTACTGGTTGGTTACATTTTTTGAGATAAATGTATCAGATTTTTACCCCACAACCTTCAAAATCATGTCCATGGTTCTTAGATAATAATATATTATGGTGGAGCCGGTTTATTATCCGCTTTGTCTGCAGCACCTGGGTCGCCTGACTGCACTGAACAGAAGAGTGGTAGATATCATTTGTTTTAGAGTCACATTTCTCTGCAGCTGCAGAGAGAGGTTGGTGGTAATTAACTAGAATTCCACCTTACTGTTTGTCCTACGCAGTTGGGAGGCGCACTAGGTAGCTGGTAGTTTAGAATAAGAGATGATGAATAAGAGTTCAGAAAAATATTATGATATTCAGATTAAGATAAAAGATATCCGGTAGCTAGCTAGGATTCCTACCTATATTGTTATTGCAAATGACCTGAGTGGCATGTGGATTGAGCAGATAATCTAGCAACGAACGTGGAGTTTGTACAAATTTGTGTCTTTTCTTTTTGATGTGTCATGACAGATCGTAGCTGTGCCGTCACTCGCAAGATTGACAAGTTTCTGTGTCCACAACAAAACAAATTTGTGGCGAGGGGCAAGGGGCGAGTAGCAGTATTTTTGGAGATTCCAAATATTGGAAAACCTTTAGATAACCTTCCAAAACCCAACAAAACCTAGAGAAAGTCGTCCATCAAAAGTTCTACTTAATTTTTTGACTTAGGGCGACTTTTTCTAAATTTGCGACGAAAGTCGCAAATTTGCATGTGGCGAGTTGGCGAGGAGCAGCTTGGGGGTGACTTTTCAGATTCTGAGAGGTATTTAGAGCAGTTAGGTAAATACCTACTTATACTTATACTCGCTTCTTCTCATATCTTCTGCTACTCATTCATCTATTCCTAGTGATCATGTAGTGACAACTGACAGGTTATGATCGCTTGCTAAATGGCAAGGAGCATTTAGGAAAGAGGAGAATTGCTACTATCCCACCTTTGCCAGCAGAGGGGAGACAGTGAATCATTGCCGTTGCTTCGTGAGCACCAGCGCCCAAAATGATCCCATCGTTGCAGTCGATTGGCCGAAACATCAGCAAGCATACCTACAGTTTTTAATTCCTCCGTACTGCAGACACAGATGAATCAGTTCCACCCCGGGAAGAGTAACATGTTCCATCCTTTGGCCTGCTTGAGCAACGGCATTCCCGGTTTGTCCAGCCAATTTAATAATCCCACCCTTGCCAGCGGGGGGGGGGGAGATGGTCTAGCTACACCATTCATGTTGAACAGTCAAAGCTAGATACAGTGCTACTAAAGGTGTTCTAACTAATTAATGAGTGCAGTATGCTGTAGTCTAGGTAGTTAGTAGCTTGTTGTGAGTGATGTGTCTCCACACGCATGATGAGTGGCTGTACAAAGCTCTCTGACTCATGACTTAACTGATGTTTAGTCATGGGGGACGAAATTGGGACTGGGGCCAGTCCATGTGGGACTGATGCCAGCGCTTGGCGTCAGTCTATAACCATTGTTACGTGGGATGTGGGCTGCTCTGGCAGTTACACGTGGTAGAGAGACAGACTTGATGTAGCCATTAGCTAGAGTTCCAACAGTTTACCCCACAAGCTCACAATCGACAATGCCGATCCCACAGTTGCGGTCGATCGGTATCCCACCCAACATTACCTACTCCTCTCCACCAAGCAGCAGCGGAGATTCCAAAATTTACTCCGGGGGGAGCAACAATAAAACCTCCCTGCTATTGGAGCTTTGGTCTTCAACTGGCTCATTCAGCCCTCCCCGTCATTCCAGCTCCATCTGCTTACAACGTCTTTATTGGTCTATTGCCAGTTGATTGGCACCCTACAGAGCCTTTATTTGGAGGGAGCCACAGATTGATTCTTTTGTGAAGCTCCGTGACAACCCGCAAAACAACCATCCTGGGGGAGGAGTGGTCCCAGCTCACTGCTCTCAACAAGAGTACCTAGGCACGGAAAGAAGCTATCCGTACCCGTCAAGAGGTAGAGACTCAGCAAAGTCCTTTGGACATGACACAACGCTACCATTGCCATCCAAATGTGGCTGCACCATTGTCGACACCGCCACATTTGTTCCGAGTAACTTCAGAAGCACCTCCGCCTATGCAACTTGTGCCAAGGCGCCTCAGCTCAAGCCAAGCTCCTACGCAGGTCCATCCCATCATCCAAGCCCCTTCTACCACCGCCGAATGGGCCTGTATCACCATCAGCCACCCCCACTCCAACATGTCATCATTAATTCAGACACAGGGACCTTGCGCTGTCAAACTAAAGTGGAGACAACGCCATCATCGTCCCCACGAGAGGCCACCTTGGCGATTTCGCCAAGATTGCATTGACCCTCCTTGTCACTACGATCAGCGCCCTGATCTTGTTGATCACGGGCCTCTTCCATAATCGTCGTACCTTACAGGCCCATCGGTTGGCAATGTCCCTTAACCACCATCAACCCCTACCCCAACTCCCAATTGATTGTCTACTAAGCCAAATCCACACCAGGCCCTACCACTAAGCCACCACCCACACCATGCCCTAATACTAAGCCCCCACCAACCCCAGGCACTTCAACTACGCCACCTTCTACCCGACCACCCATTCTACCCATTGGCAATGCCCTTAAGCCAACTCCACCACCACCACCACCACCACACATTCCATCTATTGGCACCACTCCAACGTCACTACCAACCCCAACCCCCAATCCACCTATTCCAACCAACACAACCCATACTGCCACTACCACAAAAGCCACCACTACTAGCATTTCATCCACCACACCACCACGCTATCTTTCACTCAGTGAAAGATTCAAACATCATGTGATAACATGCCAGGCCAATGCAGTATCACCACCATCAAAATCACCAGCCTATTCTTCGCCACCTTCAATCCAGCCTGATTGATTACAGCTGACAGCATACTACCAGCATATCCATTTGGAGATACAATTTATTTTGAGTTACACCGGATCATCATTTTACAACACAATTATTGTGGGATACAGATTCTTTTTCTCTCTCGGTGCTCTTTGTTTTCTTCCTCTTGCGCCTATGATATGATGGGAGACTCATTTTTTGACGAAGCTTTCTTTCCTTTGTAGCCTTCCTGTTCCAGTCCTATTACCTTTGACGTTCAGTATAGTTGACGGTTTTTCCCTTAGACCTATATATTCTCTTGCTTTTTCCACTTCACATTTTGGTTTCTCATTATGTAAAGTGTGAGGGGGGGTCTGAGAGGTATTTAGAGTACTTACGCAAATACCTAAATATACTCACTTCTTTTCTTATCATCTGCTACTTGTTCATCTATTCCTAGTGATCATGTAGTGATGATTGACACATATTGCAGCAGCAAAATTTATGCAAAGCCATCAGGATAGACACTATCTGGATGGCATCTGAAAAGTCACCTACCATCCAAAACAATCTGGAAAAGTCAAGAACTCACTGCTCATCCCTTGCAAATTTGTCTTTGTTTGGACATCTATTGAGGGCACATTGGCAGTCAAAAAAGCAAACCGGTCGCTCTCATCTTACTTTTATATAGCACCCCCTCCTATGGTGACCAAAACGTGGCTTGTACTATTATTTCAGGGGATATCATCATCTTGGTATACAAAGTTCACAAATTAATACGTATGTACTCCCATCTCCCAATCTTTGGTGCATTTTGGCTTGTATCCCCCCAAATACGGGTTCACCCCCTATCAGGCAACGGCAAGTCATTTCTTACTCTACCTTACCAATTAATAACCTTTATTCCCAGCTCTGTCATAAGGAAGCCAAAAAATCACCTCCAAAATAAAACAAACAACTTCAGACACAAAAACTAAGAATGAAATGATGCGTATTACAACCTTACTCTTGCTGCTATTGTCCGTTGCTTCAACGAAAGGATTCCTACAGGCTCAAAATCGAGCTGTAATCAGCAAGACCACCAAGAAACAGCTTCAGACACCTACACGCCAACATACCTTTCTTGTAAAATATGGCCACAACAAAAATGGAACTTCCCATGGAATGACATACTCCCACTCCCACAGACCCCACCATTCATTGTCCATTCCCTACCCAGTGAGCAAGACACTCTTGCTATCTACAAATATAGTTTTGTTTGGAGCAACGACAGCAAACAACCCGATCCTGGCAGGGATGTTGAGCCCTATAGCTCTTTTGGGCACTCTGCTTGTGGAGATTCAACCAACCAGTGTTTCAAGCACATATTAAGCAGCAATGATGATAAAGCTGAAAATTCATCGGAATAAAAAGGCAGATATCATCAAGGCGCAACTCATACCCACCCTACTATCATGGGTTGTGTTGGCTGCTGCTGCGCATACAACAAAATCATCAGCTGTAGGATCTGGATATTCAGGTATCACACAACTCATGTTAGCCGGTAGCGCTTTTTTTCTCACACCAGCTTGTAGATTCTTGCTTTGATGAATATGCCCACTCAAAGCCCATTATAACCACATCATTGCCTGCTATTGTCAATCTCATGTTGGATTCCAAGCTTGCAGTATCATATTGTTTCTTTACCTTTCTATTTATGAAAACAGTGCTACAATATGTCCTAGCTGAAACAGCAAACAATCAAGTCTGGATTGCCATGGCAGTTATGTGGTTGATATGAGTGGGTGGTACCGTACAGTTTAGATTTCTTCCACCTATATCCCATGGTATCCCAGCTGCAGTTGCAATTTATCTTATGCTTGAAGTGGTGTTTGGGGTTGCCCATGAACAAACTCAGATCGCCAAGCCTGAAACTTTGAAGTGGGCGTGGAGAAGAAAATCTGTCTGCCATCTCTTGTTGATTGGACGTTGGTTACCACTCTGGTGACTGATGCTTGATTCGGGTTCTTTTCTTGGTTGTCTGCACTTGCAAGTAAGACCGATTTACCAAAGATCACGTGTCCAGGTTTTGTGGGACTAGCTGTCACGAGTTGGATAGACCGCATCCCCGCCGGAATTGGATTCCAAGAAAAAAACGAAGTGAAGTTTTTTGTTTTTTCCACAACCAACAACAGAGAGCGGCAACAACTAACCCCTACTATCGTATCATATTAACGGCGCCCCGGCCAGTCTGCCAGCGGCATGCACTGCCCATAGCTGCGTAGCTGCATACCTTCCTCTCCTACAAGCCCTCATGTTCATAACAATACGACTATGAGCATGAGATCTTCATGTGGATGTGTCAGTCGAAAGGGAAAGCTGCTGGTCGGACGGTGCAGCGGTGATTTGGCCACCAGCAGCGGCCCAAATCACCACTCCGATACAACCTTTACCTTGGTAATGATGTCAACCAAATCCTCATCTGCAAGCTCATACTGCTGTTCATAGACTAAAGGCAGATCATTAAACTAACAAAGTTATTATTCTATTTAATTATTTGAAGCCAAGAGCGCATCATACTTGCTGCTTATTTGCTGTATATCAGTTTTAAACAGATCAAACACAATCCACAGTACCTGACACATGGGAAGTGGACGCATCGGTGAGGAGGTGAATGACTCGCGTCGGCAAGGAGGTCAGTATGCTGCACCCCGTCTTGGATGTAATTATCGCACCCTCTCAATCATTTTTCTCACCCATTATATTCTAATTTTATCAAATGAAGGTGGAGGACAAGCGCAGATGCGGAGGTCGGGCGCGGAGGTTTATATTTCTAGGATGAGCGTGGATTTACCCGTGATAACGTCGGTGTGGTAAGGCGCCAACAGGGGATGTGAGTGTAGGGAGGGAGCAGAGGATGCAGGTGTGGGAGGTGGTCCCATTATATTCTAATTTTATCAAATGAAGGTGGAGGACAAGCGCAGATGCGGAGATCGGGCGCGGAGGTTTATATTTTTAGGATGATAGTGGATTTACCCATGATAACGTCGGTGTGGTAAGGCGCCAACAGGGGATATGAGTGTATGGAGGGAGCAGAGGATGCAGGTGTGGGAGGTGGTCATGAGTGGACTATCATCAGAGGATGGGCACTTTTGGCGAAATTGATTGATGGGGGTAGTTTGGGTGGGCGCGGGCATGAGTGGAGGCATTGATTGGGCTCGGACGGAAGCAGCATTTGCCGGGCGTGGACGAGTGGCGGCGGCAGCAATGGATATGGGGAACAAGTAACCATAGTGCGGCAGAAAGGGGGGTATAAAACATGTTAATGAGTAGCAAATAAATTAAATAATAAGACTTTGCAATAATCTAACTATGAAGAAACATATTACTGGATTTAGAGATCTTCTAGATGTTATGGCATTAGCAAAGGCGTTAACAATGGCGCTAGCATTAGCATTAGCAATGGCATTAACAATGGCATTAGCAATGGCATTAGCAACGGTATTAGCAATGGTATTAGCAATGACATTGGACATGACATTAGCAATGGCATTAGCAATGACATTGGCAATGGCATTGGCAATGGCATTAGCAAAGGCGTTAGCAAATGCATTAGCAAATGCATTAGCAATGGCATTAGCAGGGGTGGCACTCATTGATTCTTTACTAGGTAAGTATTATTGGGTTATGAGCTCGAATCTAATTCCCGCCATTTTTGTACGCACTTGCCGGCCGACATCACGTGGGACCGTCCAGCGTGCAGTCCACGCCCTCAGATAAACCGTCATCGTTTTCCACCTTTTCAGTCTAGGGAGGTGCCCGATCACACATCTCGCAATCAACTCAATTGATCATCATCACCCCATTGAGCCCTGAAGCATGACATCTCCATTCCATTTAATGAGGAAACCCGGTGCGTCACAACACAGGGGCAACTTATTCGTATGTTGTGATAGTGGGCTTTATTTGCTCGCGCGGGTACAAATATGAATGCACAACCATTCAAATTGCGACCTCGAGCGGCGCGGCATGTCAACATAGGTCAACATCATCGAGTGGCCTCAAGTTGAGGGCAATCCCCTTCTAGAAGATACTCGCCAGTTCAAATCAGCCGCAGGGCTTCAACATCAGAGAGGGATCTCGTCAGCGGATGACACGGCTGGGGCGGGCGTCGGTGACGCAAATTAGGTGTATTGTAGTCGGTACCATCGTTAAAGTTGAACTAGCGATATCTCCACCAGTTCTAAGCCAGCATTGAAACATGATGTTCCTACCTGGCGCATCAACCGCAGACCCTCCCTGCATCAATAGTGGCCTGGGCTCTGATCTAGATCGCTAGGGGCTGGAATGCTAGGAAAATCAGAGGTAAGGTATTAAATAATGTCAAAATGTTGAAGAAATCGTTTTTTGTTGAAACTTCTCACCTCACCGTTGTCCAAAACCAATTTGTCGGAAGGGGTTCTATATCATACCGGAAGCTCGTCAATAAACGGTGAATGGTGTGCAATAAACCCACAATGATTCAACTATGGCACAATCTTGATCAACATCAGCCTCCCTTCCATCCTGCTAGCCATCCTCCTCAACCTACAAGAGAACAGGTCCGACTGCATCTACCATGGCAATCAGGTAACCGTGACACTGCTGACATCATCTGCGTGGGTGCAGCACGCAGCGCCGCGGCGGCAAAGCAGCAGGCGAAATCGGCACAAATATCTTAGCTGCTTGCACATTATCATTCTAACAATCCTATGTCTGCCCTTCCAACCCCATCCCAATCCCACTATAACAACACAAGCAAAAACACAATTCCTGGTATAAGGCAACCCGTCTACCTCCACCCCCCGTCCAATACAGCATACCAAACCCCATTCCAACTACATGGCAACCACAACGCAAGCAACTCGCCAATGGGGAGTTATAGACTGGTACAAAATAAACAACACACATAATAAAACTCATGAAAGGGTGCTAGATTTCCCTCGCCACGGGACTGAATCCAGTCCCGGCAAGGGCAACTA
>JALLAS010000217.1:0-15923 GCA_036939415.1 Detonula confervacea | reverse complement strand
TATCACATTCAGGCTCCTCAGACTTTTAGCCCATTCTTACACCTCTACTCTGCCAAATAACGTCAGTAATAGGTCATACCAAGGTCACTATCACATATTACACAATGGAATTCCTTCCGCTAAAGGAGGTCAACCAACGACCCAAAAAGCAGTCCCACTCCTACCACGGAGATGTCATCTCCGACCTCTCCGATGACAACATGTCTCAGCTCTCTTCCAACTTTGGCAGCGAGGTGGGAAACGGAAACGGCGGCAGCCTATCTAAAACGAAGAGTAGCAGTAGCAAGCTCAAGCTGAAGAAGCATTTGCCACGATCCAAGTCGACCTCAAATGCCAGACAGCTGGCTCGCCAGCTCTCTGATGACGATGATGCTGACGAAACCCTTCCCATGACTATGCTCACTACTATCCCCTCTGAAGGTGAACTGGCCGAAACATTCTCCGTTAGTGGCTCGGTAAGCAATCGCGTGAAGCAGTACGAGCAGAGCACGATTCGCAAGGTGATGATTTCCCGCTGCTTTCGTAGCTCGAAGTCTTCCAGCAATTCGCCTCGCCGCAGAAGCAACAAGTCTCCTGACAAGTCCCCTAAGACAAACAGTGGCAAGCATATCAGTACATCAGGTCCTGGCATAGAGCGTGCCGGCTCATATTGCTCTGACTCCATCGACGAGATGGAATACAGCTCTCTCACCAAGGGCAGAAATTCCCTCAAGTCTATCACACTACGAGCTTCTCAACAGAATTCCAAAGATGCTGTTGGGGCAGCTGCCATGGCGGTAGAGTATGATGTTGGAGATGATCGTTTTATTGGGATGATAGATGCTCAAGATGAGGTGGTTGATTCTCCTAGATCTAATGACATCAAGACCCCTCCCCATAATCCTGAAACCAGGAGGAGATCTACCAGCATCGACTCGGCTAACACATCTCAATATTCTGCAGCTTCTGAGAGGCCGAAGATGCGTAAGATGCCAAGTTGGAGCAGATTGGATGGCTATTCAACTGTTCCCGGCAACGGCAATTGTGAAACGGTTGGAGTCAATATCAACCAGTACGGTAAGCGTTATTTGGGTCTGTCTCTTTCACATGACATCTTCAACTGAAGTTTGTATTTGCAGAAGAACATGGTTGTTGCTTGCCAATTTGATATTCATCAAAAAATGATACTTCCTCACATTCTTTATTATACTTTACCACTGGATAGGAGCTGAAATCCAGCAATCTTTCTCCACTGCAAATGCTACAAACAAGGAACATATTGAGCAAACTGTGTCCCCTAGAAAGAGTTCTGGTAATGATAAGACACTATCCTCCTCCAAAAGTTCTGGTGGCCATACAGCATCCAACATCGAGATACTTGGCCAAACAGTCCAAGCCGTACATGCGGCCTTACAGAGCTGCTCTATTGGCAATGCAGCCGCCGCCGCTGATAACAGCAGCTTGCTAGGCATGCCGGGAGAAGAAGTGCCATACAAACTTTCCAACGTACAGTTCCACCGTTTGGGATGTGTATGGGATGCGACATTGCAAGTATTACCTTCATCGAAGGCTCTTCGAGGTTCAATATCAAGTATGGAGAGTCAGGATCCGAGTGGAAGGGAAGGATTTAATGTTCCTATCATGATTGCTTGCTACTGTGTTGAGGTCGATGAGGATGATGGTGTACCGAAGTATACCATCGAGCTATCTCTCAATGCAGGTAAGCTACCATCCTTGCATTTTCTCCAGAAAACCAATGACATCCTGTCTGCAATGGAATGGGTGCGGCGTAAGGTAAAACGGAGCATACGACGAGATTTTGGCAAGAGCAGCTTGGACGATGGCAAGCTGAAGTCAATCTCATTGCCGGGAGTGCCCTTACCTGAGGTTTTTGTTCGATTGCCCGAGAAGAAATCACCATCAAAGACTTCGGCTGCGACTGGGGCCTTTTCTCCTGTCATCTCATCAAAGCAGGCTGAACCAACTATGCCACCATCGTCCTCTCCTGGTGACGATATTATAACAGAGGAGAGTTATGATAGCGACAATGTACCGTATAGGCCTTCCGATGCACCCAATAATGTGACAAGGAGTCCTGTCGACGACAAGGTAGAGAACGAGTCTCACAAGATGCCTACGGAAGTGGATGTTTGCTATGCGCCAAACTCGCATAAGCCTGAGACTTCGCCATTGGGCGACGAGTCTACCAACACCAAGCCTCAAATACTGTCCAAGAGTCATGGTGGAGACAAGGCATATCATGGGTTGTCCGTGATACTCAACGATATGCCAAAGAGGCATACAGACGACAAGGCAGAGACCGAGTCGCATACAATGCCAAAGGTCGTGGATGTTTATCATTTGCCAACCAAGCCTGAGACTTCACCATTGGGCAACGAGTATAGTGATACCAAGCCTCCTATACCAGAGGGTCATATATGTCCTGCACTGCCCAATATATTAAATTTGGACTTGAGTACTCGTGAGCGCGAATACGGCGCGATGAACTTGTACGAGGATCGATCCTTCATCCCCAAGCCTGCCTGTCTTCGTAAACCCATGCAAGCAGGCAGCTTGATGAAGGCCAAGGAACCATCGTCTGCGACAATACTTACTGCTGACCCAACAGTGAGCACTGTCATGGCAATGAATGAGAGTGATTCTTTCAACGAGAGCATGTCACGTGTACCTTTGAGAAGTAGCTTAAGAAGTTCCATCTCCGCCAAGAATCTACGGATGGCTTCCATGGGTCTAATGAGTCAAAAGTCCATGCGGAGTTTGAGTGAGAGGAGCATGTCTCCAGCCATCAGTGTAGAAGAGGAGCTGGATCATGTGGACACGGACTCTCTTGCCAAGTCAAGCATAGATTCAGAGCATGCTGAGATGAAAACCAAGCGGAGTCCTGATAACACCAATAAGTCGTACTCTAGGGGCAAGGTCCATACCAAGGCAGTGCAAGACATGAAGCGCGAGTCTAGCAATAATGCTGAAAGCATTCACATAGCATCAATGGGGTTGATGAGTCAAAAGAGTATCCGTCACATGAGCACGTCCAGCTTTGACTTTGACGCAAGCAGCGAGAGCGAGGATGAGAGAGCACAAGAAATGGAGGAAGCAGTGCTACATCATGTCAACAATTCCTCTGCCAAAGCCAAGCAGCAAGGATACAGTAATCAATCAAAGAATGCCCATGAGAGTGACAATAACCAAACAAAGCCGAAAGCCATCAACACTACTGTTTTGGACTCATCTGACGACTCAAGATCAGCCAAGGCCCCGAAGGAAGTCATTCAAACGATGGAACGGGACAATGTCAGCAGCTACTCAGTAGGAGAAATCCGCAAAGCAAAGATGGGATGCATTAGCACACGTTCTATAAAAATGGTGAGCAATAATAAGCCACAGGATATTGCCGTCGCTACTGTTACCATGGAAGATCTTCATATTATACCCTCAACAGATGAGGGCCAAATGCCAACTCAAGGAAGACACTTGACTGATAGCTGGAATGTTCTCGATGGCTCTGATTGCAGCGCCGAAAATTCACGTCTCTACCAAATGGGGTTGATAAGCAAGAAGTCATACAGACAGCTTGAACACCAAGGACAAGATGCCAGGCCAGATAATGGTCATGGGGGACTGGTTAAGGAGAAGTTGTTATCTCGGACATTCTCTGATACAATGAAACAGCAGCATTATCCGGAAGGCGAAATACGAATGGCGCGTAAAGGACTTATGAGCCAAAAAACAAGAATCGGCTTAGAGAATATCATGAATGATGATGATGGTCTTTCGATGGAAAATAGCCATAGTGATAGTGAGGAGAGCTTGTCTTTTGGAGAAGAGAAAAAATCCTGGTCCAAAAACCAAATAGAGCAGGCTCAAATGGGTTTGTTGAGTGGTCGATCCCTCGCACTTCTTGGTATTGATAAGACGGACATTTTTCAAGCAATTCAATCAGAAAAGGAGCAAAAGATGCTGCAGGACAAGCAAGCAGCCCCCCCACTTGAGAGAACTAGAAGGAATAAGCCAATAAACGATCTTCGATCCTCATTGACCTCAAAACAAATTGAGCAGGCTGATATGGGACTAATCAGTGATGATTCCCTAAGGAGGTTGGCCATGAGCCAGGAAGATTTAAAGCAAGCAATTGATCAAGAGTCAGAGCCCAAACAAGATTGGCCAGATGGAGAAGTGCGACTGGCAAACTTGGGCTGCCTGAGTAGGAAATCTATGCTGACTTTTCGCAGACGGGGTGTTCTGCAGAAGTCACAGTCAACCATTTCCCTTGCTGACGAAGTTATTAGGTCAGACGACGCTAAAAATGTGAAGCAACATGGAGCAACTTCTGTCACAGTTGCTACTGCCACCAATGCTGCCAAGAGAAGCAGCATTGATGACGACGACGAGAGCGAGCCGAAGGACAGGCTCTTATTCTCTGATAATGAACTTGGCAAGAAACAAACGGATGATATTCTCACGGAAGGGCAGTACTTTCTCGGAATTAGCATGTTGGTTTACATGTATTCGCATCTGCGGGAAACGTGCCGGATGGGCCACACTCGAATAAAAATGGAGGATATCGACGTCCATAGCATCCAATCTCAGTATCAGGGAGGAGTGTCTAAAAGGTACCTTAAATCTACGAAATCAGCAGGGTCCATCATCCGTACTGTCATTGATGAAATAGGAGACGGGGATGACGACGAAGAAGAGAATGACATTATAGGCGACGAAAATAAGGAGTACGAAAAGAGTATAACGGCCCAGTTCCGTCAGTGGATTGAAGACTCGAGAATAAACCAGCTCGACGAAGAAACGGAAAAGATGATTGCGGAAATGAAGAGAAAGGTAGCACGCCACAGGTGGAGACGGGCCATATTGGCTGTCCGGCTGAGCTACAGACTGAGCGGAGGCAAGCGTCCAAAGTTTGACAATCCAGTTGTCGCCCCAGGTTGCAAAAACCAAAATCGCTTTGTGGACATGAACGCAATGGTCAGCAAGGCTATGATATCACAGCCAAGCTACTTTCGTGACGGGAGTGTGATGCACAATCTCATTGAATCTGGAATTGAGATGGTGTGGTTCAGTGACATGAGTCAAAATGATGTGGTGTATGGTATTTGTGTCCAGAGAGAGGAGAAGAAAGTCACCGTTGTCTTCAGGGGCACAGTAAGTGTCGCTACTCCACGTGCTGTTGTAATTTCTGAAGCCTTTACTAATATCACTGGATGCGATATTGCAGGTCAATGCGCACAACTGGAAGATGAATCTAAAGTTTGGTGAGCTTCAATTTTGCAGTTTTATTCAGACTCTGTATCGCAACTGCATCTAACCATCACATTCACATTCACACTGATGCTGTATATTTCCTTGCAACTCACTTAACAATGGGTAGATACAAACGAATATCACAACCCTGTCAAGCAAGATTACCCCGGAAGAGTTGACGAGCTTAGTCTTCACTCAGGATTTGCACTGTATCTTCTCAGAAAAAGAAAAGACACAGGCATCTCAAAGTTGCAGGAGATCTTGGACAAGATCGATGACATTGGGCGTGAAATGGTGCGAGTTGTTTATGAAATGGATGCTGATGTTCATGTTGTGTGACGTTGAAACATTCTTTTTGCTAATATCATGTTGTCTCTGGATGCTCCATCGTCGTTTGTAGGCACCCGACGGTAATTACAACCTTTGCATCACAGGGCATAGTTTAGATGAAGCGCTTGCAACTCTCTGTGGCTTTTATGTTGCAGCCAGACCCTGCTTTGCCCATTTGAGTACTATTTATGTCTGGATGTTTGCAGCACCTCGTGTTGGCACCCAGGCCTTTATGCATGATTGGCAACATCTCGAGAGAACTGGAAGAATTCGACACACTCGTTTTTCTATTACAAGGGATCTAGTCCCTTTAGTGCCATTCTGCAACTTCGAGATTGACGACCTTCAATTTTACAAGCACGTTGGTATGCGAGTGCAGTTGCATGGTATTGGAAGGATTGGAAAGTGGCGCCTTCGAAGAAATTTGGATGTGACATATCCTCTCCAACATGACTGGCCTTCGGAAATCAGACGAATTTTTATGAACACCATCTTTGCAAACCTCACTACTCTCTCAGGTAAGTATCTGCAACTTGTTTTCTCACTGCTTCTACTACTGGTTACTCATGGTGTCTTCTTTTGTACCATTTTAACAAATAGGAGTAAAGAACAACCACAAATTGACCGAGTACCAAAAGCGCCTGCACTTTGCAATGACCTACAGAAAAGCATTAGGCTCATGTGGTAAGTGCAAGGACAATTGATTAGTTTGATTAATTCTTTCCATCTCTCATGTTTCTTTGTCTTTTTCTGTGCAGTGTTCTTTTCTGACAGGAAGAGAAACCGCCTAAAGTCCCTTGATGAATACTACAAGATTCGAGCCAACATTCCAAGTGATACTGTCCCAGAAGAGATAAAGATACAAAGCAAGCCCCGTGAAAAAAAAAATGAACACTGGCTGTTGACTATGTTCATAGTGTTCTTTCTTCTGATAACTTGGTTCTACCTGATTGCTAAAGTGACAAGTGGTGATGGTGCAATCCATTTACTTCATTTTGAACAGATTCTGTCCCCTTTCGCCTGGGCCACATCTCGTATTTGGCAAATGGTGCTCTTTCCTGTGACAGTTCCTATGGCAATATACGACTTTATGTCCTCACACACTAGGAAAACCATGCACTCCTTCTTCCCTCACACAGAGCATGCACAGAAAGTGGCTTTCATAGGTAGGAGAGACAATCCTGAATTGAATGACATGATCAGCCACCTTGCTGTTGGAAGGGACAGCAGTCATATGATGATTCAGCGTAATATCGCATATTCCAGTGTTACTCTTTTAGACGAGGACATCACCAAACTTAATGTATTTGATAGCACAGCAAAGGGATTGTTCAAGCTCACCGCCTTGGTAGATGATGGATCCAATGCACACTTGACCATAGCTACTCAAAATGAGATTGAACAAACAAACTTGATTGGGCCTGGCGAGAGCAATTTGGGTCAGAATGCAGAGGAGAATCTTAATGACAAAAACTGAATAAGCAGAGAGCCACAGAATTGCTCGTTGCTGAGACTAAATTGAAACCCCTGCAGGAATACGCAACGGGTGTCACATTCACTCCAAAGCTTAATGAAGGGTTGTATCTAGTTGGAGCTGGAGTGCGTAAGAAGTCTATCATCAAGGTGTATGCTGTGGCCATGTATTCTTCTGCCATGGTTCTCAATGCTGCATCTCAATCATCGCTGAGTGACACCGCCGTATTTTTTGACGCCTCAACACCCATGACATTGTTTGTCTTGGAAATGGTATACAGTATTGCTGCGGAAAAGATTGTTTGCATCTCAAAGACCATTTATCAAATTATTAAATATTCATAATAAAAATATAAGGTCAAAACCAGCTATATGAATACAATATCAAATTAATTAACCTTCTCACGATAATAGATAAGTTGGTATCTGAATACCTGGGTATATGTCTCACTACATCANGAGTGTCAAACCAAGATATCATGGCTTGCAATCAGATATCAATGCCTTGGAGTCTTTGATTGTGGAAGGAGTAAATGAGATAGGAGGCCAGGCAACCAAAGGCACAACTTTCCGCTTTGATTGCGGTCAAGAAGATCTTAGCGTGAGTGTAAACGGAGTAGTTCAGGGCAGTGTCAATTTTGGTGGCTTAGGCAAAGCCTTCGTGAATGTTTTCATGGACGATCATGCTGTGAGCCCTTCGCTAGTTGACAGCTGTATCGAGACTTGGTCCAACTCAGAATCAAAAGCTCTGTCTGCTTCGTTACTCGAACTCACTAACTTGATACATAGTGAACACGAGGCAATTGAAGAAGCATCACATGGCCCGGAGGAGCAGCATGGAGGAGGTTTAGAACCAGTAAACAAAAAAGCTATCGAAGCTCAGATGAAACCGCTAAAGGAGTATGCAACAAGTGTTACGTTTGAGCCAAAGCTAGATGAGCTATATTTGATTGGTGTCGGTGTTCGGAAGAAATCAATCATATCTGTTTATGCAGTTTCAATGTATTCTTCTGCTGCTGTGATTGAGGTGCTTTCCCACTTGCCACGTGGCAATAGTCAAAGAAAGGATGCATCTGCAGCACTACAAACAGCTGCACAAACCTTCGGGCCACCCACGCCCATGACCACATTTGTTCTCGAAATGGTGTATAGTGCTGGTGCAGTAAAGATTGCCAGTGCAATAGCAGAAAGTGTGAAGCCAAGGTATGACGGTTTGTTCTCAGATGTTAAAGCATTAGAATCGCTAATCATTGAAGGTTTACACAGAAAAGATGGTCAAGCATCTAAAGGGACAGTGTTCCGATTTGATTGCTCTGAAGAAGGTGTGGGCGTCATTGTTGATGGCTTGCCGATTGGCACGGCAAGCTCCAATGGTCTAGGAAAGGCCTTCGTGGATGTGTTCGTGGATGATAACACTGTGAGCCCCACACTGATTGCCAGCTGTTTGAATACTTGGACAGACATGGCACTTGATTGAGGACTGCACCATGTGTATTCAACATAAATGGTATGTACAATACATGCTTTTCTGCTCTATAAAATATCTGTGCACACTGCCCTGCCATTGATCAAGCAACAGTGAAATTTCTACACTCTATTGTGCCCATTCACCGTAGGTATACGGTTACAACTGAGATAAATCTGGTTGCTTGCTCTCTGGCAAAAACTTTCAAAGGATGGTCATGCGGAATAATCACTTCATCTTCGTCTACCCTCTCCTCACCCGCTTGTCCGTCTGGTAATTGTGGAGTTTCCCTACGAGTTACTGGCTCCCTCTTCACATAACCGATCATTGCCTCGGCATTTCAATTGTGATACTTTTTCATCCATTCTGTATATTCCGGATCGACATTTCTATGCTTGACCACACCGGTACCCTTGACCGGCTAGCATTTTGCCTTGAGCCCCGTAACCTCCTCTAGCTGTTTCAAAAAGTCCTCCGTCCCTCTCAAATTCAACGCCTCGTATCTTTCGGGAAAGAAAGCTTTGACTCGAGTTGACTCCATGAAAATTTGGTACTTGCAAAAAGTTGAGACTTTTGGCCGCGCGCAATTCGCTGATGCTGCCGTAGGCACGGTGGGATTTGTCATGCCTCAATCCGTACATGTAATCGCTGTACCCCTCCACCGTGGCGCTGTCCTCTGAAGAGCGTGTGATCTCATCAAATTCATATCCAGCGAGGTAATCCAACTTTTCAATGTGGTATCCCTCTGCCTTGGCCTTTTCCATCTTGGCACGATCCGCCGGGCCGCAGGGACCCACCCACGGCTTTGTTACGAATTCGTGCCATTCCATGCCGATGTGATCGTGTGCGTGATGCGGACGTTCGCGCATGGCCTCTACCCAATCGTGGGGATCCCTGAACATGGCAATTACGAGGGCGGACTCGTTCCGTACATGAGGATCGCCGAATTGGAACCAGTGCTTGAAGCGTGTAAAGGCAGTTTCGACCTGGATCGAGGGGGGACATATGAGACGACATGACTTATTTTTTGATCACGCCAATTGGAATATCATATATCTGAATAAGCACTTACCGGAATCTGATCAGAAAAACAATCAACCAAATGGTCCGTTATCCAATTGGTACCCGAATGCCTTTTCCCAATCAGATGAATGGAAGCCACAGGCCCCTTATTATTATAAATCACGGGACCCTTCGCGTAGCTGGCAGGGCGCTCCTCCTTTTTTGGCACGGATGTCAGCAGTAATAGACTCGTCTTCTTTTTCCACAAGCGACTTCTTATTATTTTCAACGTCAATGAACGATGATGCCCTCAATCCCATCGGTCTGTCGTCGCTGCTGCTGCTATTGTCAGCGCCGCTTATCGGAAATGCCGAACTGAGAGCGTTGGAAACGCTGCCATGCTCCATGCACCCAAATATGTAGCTTATGTAGACTAATGTCAAGGCGAAGGCAATACGGTTGAGCTTCTGATGCCAACAACGCTCCGATCGCGATCGGAGCGATGCGAGGGAGTTGGTGCTGTGTTCTCGTTTCATCATGTTCAGAATAAGCAGTAATATTATATGAATCGAGTATGTGATTGAAATGAATGCGGGTAATACAATAACGCCGAGAATGATTGCAATTGTATTGAAATGAAGAGGCTTGAAGGTTGATCGAGGGCAACGACAACTTCATCTGTGCAATTGCGATCGTACGAAGGTAGCGACAATTTACTGGGGGTGTTGGATGCAAGGAAATGGTGGCGGGCAAAGGGCGAGGAGTGGCCGCATGCGCGCGAGTGGTCGATCTCTAGTGTTGGGTCACATTCCATCACACGGGTTTCATGTGAAATGGAAAATCTCTGGGGCCGTGTGATGGAATTTCCGTGAAATGATATGCTATTTCGTGACTTTGTTAGTAGTACTACTTGTACAGCTAGTAAATCAATGTATTGGCACTGTTGCATGGAAGGATTTTTGCAATGGGGTTGCGATGGGCGCGTGCAATATTGCGCGTTTTATAACAACTCGGCTTGATGTGTGCTTTATAACGCAAACCCCGGGTACAAACACCCTAGGTTGAATATATCTTTTGAAAAGTACTCGAAATTTCACGGATCTCATTTTCCATCATTTTCCATTCCGGGGGTCATGTGATGGAATCTCATTTTCCATCATTTTCCATTCCATTCATCACGATTTTCCAGGTGTGACCCAACACTAGTTTTTAGGGACCACACACAAACACCTTTGTCTATCTTGTTGTTTAGTTAGCATCCAACCATTCAAGTGGTGCAAAGCTGCAATGCTGTGCGCAATGCCCAACATCTTGTGACCAAAAACTACTGCGCGCCCAGCCAGTTGCACGCCTGTGAGACAAACACGGTGTGCAATAATCTCAAACTAGATTCTCCGATAAAAGATATCATATCGTCAATTGGCCGGAATCCTTTTATGTTCCGTCGTAAAGGATCCATAGAGTTAATCGTATTGATCGTATGTCTCCCAGAAGGCATTCTCCGCTAATTCATCGGGAATGGATCGATTCATAATATTTCGTAACAGGGCTTTTCGTTGTGTTCACATTGAAGCTTTATTACTGCAGCTCCTTTTAATAATATCATTACCGGAGTTATTTTATCCCACGTACTTGAACTACTCCGAATGTTCAATGGCCCAGATTAAAAAAAGAGGTAAAAACCCAAATCACAAAAGAGTCGGCGATTATTACAATGTAGGACCCTGTACATCATACTATGGATTGTCGCCAAACTAATATTTTCCTAGACTACATATTCTGAGGTCTTTTACTGGGCACGGTTAGACCGAGAAATGTCTTCTAGTGGTCGTTCATTATTCATTTTTTGGCTACGTATCCCTGGCACAGTCTCTTTTCTTTTTTTGAGTTCGCTCACCGAGCGAGTCTTTCGAGTCACCTCCTTTCGAACCGTTTCCATCATGGTTTCTCTATTCACTCCACAATACACAATACAATAATCTACAATTAATAATGACATCTATCATTCACCCAAAGCTAATACGCGCTGGCAACAAGCATAAAAGATAATCAGACGGCATCATGTTGAATGCGGTGGTCTAAGCAAACCATCTCGGTCCGTGAATTGATTCGTTACTGTGTACGATCGAATCGACAAAGGCAGCTCAGGGGAGTCGGCGGCACGGGCGGGAGAGGATTGGAGTTCATCGACGATCGACGCGACCGGACGGCCGACAAATACAATATCAGTGGGGGTAGCAAGGTGGACCAAGACATAATATTGGACGAAGACATAACTTTTGTTCTAGGCAGTGCATCCCCAGATCATACAGATCCTTACCCAGAGGTAGGAAGGCGTCTTTGTTTCTCTCTTTGGCGGGAATAGATAGTCGCTGCATCATTGCCTTCGGGGAGCTTCGGGGGAACTCACCGTGGCCGTGGCGTTGGCAATACAGTTGGTTGGCAATAAAGTCGAACGCAACATTCGACCTGTGCGTGAAAACGCAAAATAGCAACACAAAAAGGACAATGTCGACGCTATCCTCTCGACAAGTATCCCTCTCCGATCACGTCAAACGACGACGATCATCGGCGGCACTATCGAGCTATGGCAATAGCAATAACGCCAGCAGCGCCCTTGGTAGCGCTACTGGCGCCGTCTGCGGAAATAGCAGCTCCAACGGCAGCGGCACCGGCAGTAATAGCAGCACTCGGTATGCGCAACACCTCCCGCGGGGAGGACAGCAGCAACAACAACAACAACGGCATAATCATCGTCAACAGAACCACATCGATCATAATTGCGAAAGCAGCGAAGACGAGGGAGGGTACGATAGCCACGCCGCCTCGTACGGGAATTACGACGCTCCGTCCCATTACTGTCGAAGTTACGGCGTTTCCGATCACGGATGTTATGCTGCGGAAAGTTACATTGGCAATGATAATTACAACAACTCCTCTTCCTCCAGGAATAGTGGTGGCAACGGTAACAGTAGGGAGGGCAAGATTAAATCTGGTGTGGCTCCGTCGCTGAGAGGAAGCTTCTCTGATCCCGTTATAGATTTGGAGGGGCAGCGATTATCCTCTGGGGAATACGATGTACGGCGTAGGGGCAATACAAGCAATATTATGAGCAAGGGTTCGCCTACTAGACGAATACTGAGAAGAACCAACAGCAAGAGCCAAAACATGTATCAAGCCGCGGACGCCTACGACCCTGCATTGCGGATGAGTCAAGCGAGCACCGTTCCCATGGGCCCACGAGAATGTTCCTGGGAGGAGGATACTGCTACATCCACATATTCCTATCCCAAGAGCAGTGTTGCCGAAGACTCTGCAAGTTACTGTCCCTCAGCTGCCACCGTTTCAACTACCGGCACCAGCGGCAGTTCCTCCTCCGGCATATCAAGATACTCGATACGATCCTTGGGAGACGGTATTGATCAAGATGCCATACGGCAGGGCATACTCGACATTTCCACGCTCGTCGCCACCTACATGGCCGGAGCGCTCTCCTTCATCATTGGCATATTCCTCACCCTCACATCGCCATTCGTAAGGATGGTCAAGTGCATAGTGGGAGATGTAAGAGGGTTGCTGGGGGATGCGGCCTTTTTACAAGAACTCGGAAGTTTATGGGGGATGTATCGCGAGTTGCGACGAAGGTCTGCCGCCTCCGACCCAGGGGATGACGGTGGTAGTAGAAATCATCATCATCATCACGGTAGAGATCATCAGCGATACCATCATAATGGGAGGCATCACTACGACGATGGAAGCGCCTCGGATGCGACGAGGAGCACGGTGTACACGGAGCATTCACCCCAATACGTCGGGGGATGGCAGCCGAGAATGAGTCCCAGTGTGGGCAGTAGCGGCGGCATGAGCGGTAGCGGCGCTGGTTCTTCCGGCGCCAACACTGCTAGCACGGTCGGTAGTAGTAGTGCCAATAACCCATGGATGACCATCCCGCGGTATTCGACAAGACAGCACCAGCAGCAACAACAGCACCAGCAGCCTCCTTCCAGATCTCAACCAAATAACCTGCCATTGGTGTACGAAGATCAATACCAAGACCAGGGTCATACGAGCAATGCTCCGCTGCCAAGCTTGGAGCATAATAATAATCCAGGAGGACCGCAGCATCATCATCATCATAATCCAAACTTGTACTATCCTTCCAACACGCACCGTCCGAGACAACAAGGATCAATGTCGCAATCATTGCCGCAAATGCCTCAATACGAGCAGGCTTACAGTAGATCATCGCAACAACTACAGCAGCAGCAGCAGGAGCAGCAATGTCTATCTTCGATGGAGAAACAACAACAGCAACAGCTTGGTAATCGTGGTGCTATGAATGCTACTGCAGCAGCTGCTGTGCAACAACGCAATAGTCGACCTTTGCCACCAAGGTCAAGGAGCAATGTTGTCTGAGAAGTAGTAGTTTTAATATAACTCGGTTTACTTAAGGTACAATGTTATTATCTTGTGTTCTCATTATATTTTAATGTGAAAGTTAGAGTGGCAAATGCAGAAAAGGCAAGTTGTGATATTGGTTCTTCAAGTTTGCTGCTGACCCTACTCATAGAGGTAAATGCAACCATGGTTGGATTCTTGTGCGGCCTCCTTTCATTCCTCCTGCAGTGCCATTGCTGCTCAATCAATGGATGATGTTGGTGTTTCTATCATAATCTAGTACAGGTCTAGCATTTACCTTTGTATAATTTAAGTAATAGGCATGAGTGATATCTCAATACAAATACAGATAAATACATCCACGTAAACAAGATACCACATATGGTAGGTGTAAGACCAGCATTAACGTCTAGACTTGCCATGTCGCCAACAGCACACGCATCATGTGCACTTGGTAACAGTAGATTGTCCTGACATTTACAAACGTGGAAGCGCATGCATTCTCCATGTGATGTCACCAGCACAAATCAAACCAAAGTCTTGAAACATACAACCAGAAGCATGTTGGAACAAAGCAAGGATATAGAAGTATAAGAGAACAATCATGGTGAACGTAATATCAGAAGTGGGACCAAATGTTATTACGATAACGTAGAGCAGCTGTCAAAAGTGTGTTTTCTGAGAAGTGCCAAGGGTCTAAAGTTGTATGGGGCTATTGGCATTGCTAAGAAGTGGGTGTATGTGTAACTTCACAAGTCAGTGATGCAGCCTAAGCACTTGCTAATAGAGATTAAAAGGTTACTATAAGTAATAACATACACATGTTTATTTGCTCGCAAAATTTGGATTAATATTTTGGGGCTGTTTTTTTTGAAGCATAACGCACAAGGCCAGGTGTGGTGTTTGGTTATCCTACCAGTGGGGTGTTGAATAGTAGTATTGTTTGGTAGGTATATAGCAACCATTAGATGCATACCGGCTAGCCAATCAATGCACTTATCAGTTTGCTGATTGGCTATTTGGTATATGTATCTAATGGCTGATACATACCTTCCAAACAATACTATTATTCAGCATGACACCAAGCCGGAGAAGGGCGCATGTTCGACTTCCGCGGCCAGACAGGCAATAGTGGTATTTGATGATGTGGCACTAGAAGATTCAGACAGGACTCAGCTCATGACTGGATCCAAATGATGTCTTTTTGGGAGTTTGTAAGAAGTGAACCGCAGTACAGATGGTGGCAATTGACAAATCGGCAATGAGTCCAACTTCGGGGCTCATCGTTAAAACCTCCATCGCCCTTCTCAATTCTGGTAGAATGGGGGCGCCAATTGGATTGGCCACTTCTCATTTGGGTGGGGCTGTCTAGTAAATTGGCATATTACATTGCGTCTGCATCTCCCTTGGGTACACGGCGTACGGAGTTGATCGTTAATCGACGCCGACCTTGTGGAGAAATGCTGAATGAAGATCAAACCGTTCAACAAAGCCATGACACCATCCTCCTCCCCATCGCCCCCAAGCCACACAGTATCCACTCCAATAACCAATAGCTCCTCATCCCATAGCCCCCTACAACCTACCACAACACCCCACTCAACGCGTCAGGGGCGGGGGACAGAGCACAGAAACACGATGGCATCACACATCACATGGTGCATATTTTTGGACAACACTCTGGTGCATATCAAAAATTGCTCTTCGTCGTTTCCTCTGTGAATTTATATAGTGCAACCTTCCGTCCCTCCTTCATCGACCACGGCACACCCTGTGTTCATCTCAGTCCCACAGGACTCCTGAGTTGAGTCAAATAGGAGTTGAGTCAAGGCCGAGTCACAGAGAGCTGTGGCTCAGCCATTAGACTCAAGCACCAAGGACTCAGCCAGGACATCTGCCCTGTGTACGTCAAATATAGGTTCAAGTAGAGAGCCAAGAGCCATCCAAGCCAAGTTAGGTACACTGAGACCATGGAAGTAGAATATACCATAATCTCAGTAATGTC
>JALLAS010000216.1:0-16145 GCA_036939415.1 Detonula confervacea | reverse complement strand
CTTTACTAGCATTTTCTTTAATTGCCTTAATATGATTCGTGCCTTAATATGAAGTTTACTCTAGATAGGAGGCAGATCTGGACAATTAATCTGGCTAAAGCATTTTTCGTCCTCGTATCGCATTGATAACCTCATTCATCAGACGATAGGCAGACAACAATAATTAACAGCAACAGTATCCAATAAGGCAATCACCATCAAGGCGATATGCAGCGCTTCGTCCAAGCAGCGTCCAATGCTGCGCCAACTGCAGCAGCAACGGCCCGGCATCTCAGCCGTCGTCGTCCTCTTTGGAACACCAACAACAGCAGCAGCAACAGCAGCAGCATTGCCTCCTCCGTCGCGAGCTTTTCCTCCGCGGCCACGGCAGAATCACCAACATCGACATCCTCTAACACAATAACAACAACCATTCGACATCAGCGTCCAATCTACGTGGCCGCAACCCGCCAACACGTGGGCAAAACCTCCGTCTCCCTCGCCCTAGTCTCCCACTTCACCCAACGCTTCGGATCGGAAAATGTCGGCTACATGAAGGCGGTCGGGCAGCAGTGTCTGCGCGTGTGGGACGAACCCTCCCCCGACTCTCCAACAACAATAACAACAACAACAGCAGATGGCAAGAAGAAAGAAGAAGGACAATACGTCATCATCGACAAGGACGTCAAGCTAATCCGCGATCACTTTCGCTTGAACCACCTTCAATATTCGGACATGTCCCCCATACTAATTCCGCGGGGATACACCAAACGATATTTGGACGGGGAGATCGATCATCAAGGACAGTTGGCGGACATCCGACGTGCCTATTTGAACATTGTGCAGAGCACTTCGGGATTGGGGGGTGATGATGATGCTGCTGCTGCGGCTATTAGTAGTGGCGTAACAACAACTAGGAGTACTACTCCTAATCATCAATCCATTACGATATGCGAAGGCACGGGCCACGCAGGAGTGGGATCGGTGGTGGGAGCGGGGAATGCGCGTGTGGCGGCCGAGTTGGGAGCGGACGTGGTGTTGGTGGCGAACGGCGGTTTGGGGAAAGCGTTTGATGAATTGGAATTGAACAGGAGCCTTTGCTTGGTGAGTGGTTCAATTATTTGGGGAAAGAAAGGAACAAGGTTATATAATTTGTTTTGGTGTCTGTTTTCTTTGGGGTGTATGCGTCTATTTTCGGTGGAGGAGGTATTCCTGTTTCGCTTCTGGAAAGAGGTGTGAAGTTTTTTGTTCATCCAAATATTTCTCGTTTTTTCATTATTATGCCTTTTGTATGGATGTCTTGTTGTGCTTTCGCTCTAGGGCTGTAGGATGCTGCTGTTTGGGGACGATGACGAATGAGACTGGGCATCAATGATGTGTGTGTTTTCATGTTATTATGATGTACTTGTTTTAATGCCCGTGACATGACAGTTTTGAATGGAGCAGGATACCGTCCCTGAGCATACCAGCCACGGTTTGAGAAAAAGACTGACTGAATGAGCAAAAGAATCAGCAGAAACATCAGGTATAATTTGCCACCTTTGACGCAATGACCTGATTTTGGCGGACCGGCGAATGAATGTTTCCTTTTTTTTCCCGAAAGCCNGAATGACTGTTTCCTTTTATTCCGAAAGCCCGCTCAGTTACTTTTTCGATGACAAGCGTACGGAAATCCACGTGTAGTATGTTTACCTCCCATAATATGGTATTGCACTTTCAAAAAGGATCAGCCAGCTGGCGACAAGAGGCTTTGAGAAAAAGCAGCGTCAAAATGCCTGTTGATTTTTAGTTTTTGTTGTCTGTTTTTTAGGGGGTATCTTCTTTGCACGTTGATTTGAGGTATATCTTTGTATATATTTAGTTGCTGGAAAGAGAAATGAAAGGTTGTTCTTGAGTATTTGTTTTAATGCCCATGACAATTTTTATTCATGAAACTAATTGGAACAGAGCAGGGTAATACCCATCCCTGGAGAAAGTCAGCTAAAATTTGATAACTTTGTGGGTTTCTTTCTGATAGCTGGCTCAGTCATGTTTTGGCAAAAATTATCAGCTGCCGCGAAAGTTCACGTACCGTATTTTTACTTGTCATACATCTTTATGCTTATTTACAAAAGGTCAGTGGCTAATCCTTATGGGATCAACCAGCTATCGGCCCTGGTAGCTGGTTGGAACGTACCACTGATTCCATAAGGGGCAGCTGTGAAATGGCCAGGGACGTGTTGTTTGAATGCTATTGTGGGAAGTATTATCTGTTTTGTGCATAAAAAAGGGAAATGGAGCGGGATGCATCTTTTAGCACAGTTGCAAAGATAATATGTGCAGATCCATGAAGTTGTGATTGTAGGATGCAAATGAATGCATCGGTCGTGTGCTTATCAAGGGATGTGACAAGGCTTGTTCTGTGCCAATCTAGAGTTGCAGTGCATGACAAGGATTTTCTCTTCATAAAGTTCATATGCAATGAAATCAATTACATGGCTTGTGAACTATGCTAACCAATCGTCTCCTTCTGTCTTCGAAAACAAAAACAATACACTCATCATCCATATCACAGCAATACGGAGTGAACATTGCCGGAGTCATCATCAACAAGGTCCAACCAGACAAATTCGATCAAACTCGTGACTACCTCACAAAGGCCATCGAACAAATGTGGACGGGACCCAACGGCGAACCCGCCCCGCCAATTCTCGGCGTGGTGCCGGATCGTCCATACCTAGGCTGTCCTGCTTTAGCCGACATCGAATCGACCTTCGGCTCCGTCCTACTATCGGGAGGTGATCATCGCTACAGGCATTACGACGTGGGCTCCAACAACCAAGGAAGGACCATCGGAATGAGCATGGTCACCACCGACCTCGCCGCCTTCCTCCGAACGATGCAACGCCAAGGCCCGGACGGCCGCACCATATTCATATGCCACGTAACCCGCGACGACGTCATCCTGGGCTTCCTCGGCGAATACCGCCGTCGAGTCAGACGCAACATTACCTTCCAATCCGCGCTGGTCATTTGCACGGGATGCGACGACGGCATGAACGGAGCCTCGAGCGAATTGGGGCTGAGTAGGGAAGTGTGCGAGATGATTATGGATAGCGGACCGGCGGGGCCGCCGGTGTTGGTGGCATCGGGGTATTCGCCCGCGGAGGCTGCTAAGCAGATTAGGACAATGACGCCCAAGTTCAATGCTAGCGATGAACGGAGGGTGAAGAGGGCTACGGAGCATTATGAGCCGTATATTGACTTTGATTTGTTGTTGGATAGGACTTCATCGGTTACGGAGGTGCAGACTGCGTAAGGTTGTGATTTATTATTGTTTGGGGAGAACAATGCTATTTGTATGTACATAAAATCAAAAGGAAATAATGGGATCCGAGGAGGCACATGTGTGGGTGTGAAAAGCAGGATACGTCGCACTGACATGAAGTCAAGATGGAATGTATCAAAATGGAATTACGATATCTAAAATGCTTATGTGCAGGTGATTGAAAGGGTGAATGAAAAGATACAATCAACCAACAGGGGCTAATGGGTAGAGCCAACATGTACATTTACGTTTGGTTGTACTGATCAAGAGAATCATACACCAATGGAAAGCAACAAGTAAACTATAACTATTCAAGAACCACAACAGTTGCTCAAGAGAAACAAAGTGGAAAAACCATGAATCAATTCAGCTACCATGTCAGCTGAGGGCAAATGAGTTGAATTCAATCAGGTGCGCAACACAACAGTAGAAACTTATGTGGCCTCGCACAAGTAGTATATCAAGGGGACCGTATAATGAGGTGGGAGTAAAATACAGCCATGACTGATTAGTGGCCATGATATGATCACCTACCTATACTTGACAAACTCAAAAGTCTGCACGACATTAGACCGGCCTTTTTCGTTCAATTGTATCACATTGCCTGTGCCGTTGCACATCTTTTGCATTGCATGGCTGCGCATCAGCAAACGTTGAGCTTTTGTTTACACCGGTTGCAATTCCTCATGTATTTTCGAAGGCTCCCTTGTCGTTTTGCAGTATATCCACAGTCCACACAATTGTAACTGTTTTTTCTTCTCTTGATTGTCTGCTCTTTTTTGATAACTTGATGATCATGGGCTACTACACTGCTGTTTGTTTTGGCTTTACAACGATTGTTGCCTTTTCCTTTCACGTTATAGTGCGTGGTTCCCGACTGCGATTTCAATGCATCTCTGTTTTCATCCTTTTTGAAGTTCAAGTATGCTTTTGGAACTCCAACTCTACTCGCTTTCTCGAGGGTGCCGGAGTAATCAGTGTAATCACTTCTTTGCGCACCATAATTTCTGTCAGAATTTTCTAGACTGTCTTCTCTTATTGATGTGGGTTTCTCCTCCTTCCCATCTCCTGCAATACCTTTTCCATTGTGTAGTGCTTCGTCAGCCATGAAATTTGGGAGAAGCCAAGCAAAGCTGCCCATCATTGACGTCAATTGATTGTGGAACCCCATTGCTTCCACTTTTGGGAAATCAGAAAGTGATGATCTATCTGCATTTATCAGATCCTCGTTTGCCATTGAACTGTCAGCCAAATGCCATTGTACTTCATTCTCGATGCTCTTTTGAAAAACATCAGAGTTTGATGTACCTTGATGCTGCCGCTCAGTCATGAAATCAAATCCAACTCCACTGACTGAGATCGCTTTCATCGCCGAATCACGAGAAGAAGATGGCGATGCGAGCAAAGCAAGTGGCCCATGCGATACTTTCCTAAGATCAAAATCGTCACTATCATCATCATCATCATCATCTAGAGATGCGCTCGAAGTTATTGTTTGATCAAGTCCTGTGTCAGCTGTTTTTGCAGCCAAGATATTCTCAACCGAGGACATCTCATCGTCCATCCAACTATCAAACGGTCCAATGGCAACATCACTGCATCTCAAAACTCCCTCCGCTTGCTCGCCATTGGTGGCAGAAACAGTCACAAATCCTCGTTCCCTGGCACGTTCCAACAGGGGGATGCAGCCATCATTGTTGGAATATACCATCAGAACACCATTGCACGTGAAATCTTCATCATCACCCTCTGTTTTTAGTTGTTTCCCAGTCTTTTTACCAATGGTAACATCGTGCATCCATCGATCGGCAGCCATTACGAGCTCTTCATTGGACATTTTTTCAGATCTTACGCTTACCCCTAATTCAAATAGCATTTGGAAAACTTCATCATTTCTCTCTCGATCAATCTTTTTCTTGATAATGGAAATCTCCCTCATTTCATTCAATCTTTCCATTGCCATCTCATACTTGTTCGACTGCTCCATTTCTTTCCTGCTCAATTGAGATTTTTGTTTTTTCATCTTTGTTCTACGCTTGCGGTGCTCTGCCTTGTGGGTTTTCATGTGCTCTTTCAGTTTATCGAACAGAGTGACATTTGGATCTTTTTTGTCCTTTGCCGAGAGTTTCACTTCGGCTTTGCATACTGTGCAGATAACAACTTCAGAATCTTCATCAGTTATTGTTTGTGTCATGCCAGCCTCGCCAGTTCTTAGATTGCTTCTTATTTTCGGATTACCAAATGCCTCCATTCTCAACTTCGATGTCGATGCATTGCCACCATCCTTATTATTCTGATTGATACGATGCTCGAACTCAATCAGTGGGCGGATGAAATTCTCGACGTCCCATTGTTGGTAACTCAGGGGCGCCACATTGTCCAAGTTTACGAACGCTGCGATGGGTAGAGGAGGCGTTGGCCTACATCTCGATGAGCCAATAAGGCGTTTGATGCTGCCAGTGATGGTAGGATGGCGTTGTTGCTGCCGATGATGATGATGATGGAATGGCAGCAGCAACGTCAACGTGCTGTAGTTGTAGTATCGAGGGATTGTGGTGGCGATCATGATTTTTTTAATGGTCATGGCGTTCATCATGCACGCACATACACGCCGCATGCACAAGGCTTTGGTTTTAGGGGGCGGATCGTTGGGTATATGTGGGTGGCGCCAACGTGGGGCCCGCATCACCGGTTTACCCCGACATTAAGATGCCACGTGGAAGTTACTTGTTTTCATGTACTGGCATTATGTATCTCGCTCGTGGATTATTTCGGTATCGTAAGCTCTATGATCCTGGGATATTCGGGGGGTCGCCAACCGCCAACATCATACGTACCCCCTAAAACCACTCAAAAATCTAAGGATCTTTCGCTTCCGGCTCAAAACGAGAACAGTTATGGGATACTTTCTTGGTAATCCTGCGTGTCGACTTGGACGCGAGGTATATATATATCCCTAAAGATAATAAAAAATAGCTCTCAAATGGAAAAATAGATAATCTATCTATTATTTTATCACTTTAAGGACCTCGCTCAATCTTTGGGATGTGTCGCAATACTTAATACCCTATTATTGGTTGTCCCTACCCGTTCTGAATCGAGAGTCCCCCACAATAGCCCACGCACAATCACAAAATCGAAAGCCCAACTAACATCCTCCGCCAACCTCTCCCAACTATCATGCTGCCATAATGCCCTCTTCTAAAATCTCCAGCCGTCCGTGAGAAAACACACAGCGGCGCTATATGGTCGTGCGCAGGTCCGCCGCGAGAACGACGGCACATCAACACAGCCAGCTCTGATACGACGGTATTGGTAATGACGACAACCATCCTCCCCTAATAATCGACAGTCAATGGATGAATAGAAATACAATACAAGCCTCTCTGTTTTCTATTCTTTTGGATCCTCTACGACTCCTTCTTCGCTTCTTCTTCTTCCACCATGAACTCACATCTTCGTAACCTGCCCAGGGTTTTGACATCGTCAAAAAAGAGGATTCCCTTTTCACGCATCATCACACTAATAATCATGTTCGTCATGGGTGCATTCATACTATCAATTTATTATTTCCTAATGTTACCATCAAGTCGGTCGATCAACAATCTTCTGACATCCACTAACATTAAGCGGCATGAGAAAAAAGACAGTTTGAACCCTGGGATACGTGCGAATAGCATTATCGACTCGAAAGACGGACGACGGTCTTGGCATTCCAATTCCAACGTTATTGGCTTTGATGACGATGTTCACAACCACAATCATGGCTTGCCAAAAGCATGTATCAAAGATGTTACACCCATGTTGTTCGAGGAGTGGAGGGAAGCGAACGAGACGATTTGTACTCGGAAGGATATGTCGGTACAAACATTCACCATGAAGAGATGGGAGTACGAACCATCCTTTCACGTCTATCGGAATATCTTCCTTCGTTCGTTTGATAGCACCGACAATCAACCCTACGATTGCCAAACCTTGACGAGAAATACAATTGAATACAGAAGGGCAAGAGATGAAAGCGATGACGGCGATGCACAAACATCGGCCGCCGTTGAAATCATAAACCAGCCGGTAATTCGGGTCAAGCCTTGGGCTCCCACCAATTCCTACGAGCGGTTCAACGCGTACCTCAACGTCGCTTTTGCAATGGCCATGTTCAACGTGACAGATCCTCAGATCGTCTACGTCGTTCCCGAAGGGAGCAGCGAGATTTCGAGGGGCGACGTGGAAATGTACGAGTCGTTTTCGTCCTTGAAGCCCATTGTTTTGCCGTACCCCAGGGATGAAATCGCTTCGAATAATGGGATGATCTTCGTGCCGTATATGATTGATTCGTCGCCGTCCGGGACATCCATGTTAGTGACAAAGACTCACGGTGGGGCGCTTCGAGGAAGGGAGATTGATCATCATTGCAAGAGCATCATTTTTCGAGGCATAGTGAGATGGATGACATCGAACTTATTGGGTATTGACTATGCTCCTTCAGAGCACGATCGAGATGGCAATGCTGAAACCGTCCGGATAGTTTGGTCAACAAGGCAACAATATTGCTGCAAGCCGAAAGGAAAGATATACACACCTGCCAGAAATATTGTCGACGAAGATGAGCTGGTTCGCCAAGTGGGTCGAGCATTGGGTAGCAAATACAAAATCGCCACAGTTAACTTTGGCGATCTTACAACGCATGAATCGGTGAAGATTGCATCCCAATCTCACATGATGGTGGGGGTGCATGGGGCTGGACTCGTTTGGTCGGCTTTTCTAAGAGCGGATCCGCATGCCGGACTTTTGGAGATGTTCGGAGGAGATCGCGACAGCGGCAACCGTCACTATCACAATATTGCGAGTCTTGCAGACATTCATTATCGATCTTTATCGCTGGAAGGAAAAGAACTCTGGGACCCACAGTCGGCATTGGTATGGGACCAGCCTACTGTTGAGACTATAGTGACGAAAATTCGGAGCATGGATTTGCGCCAAGAGCCTTCAGCGAATGATTTGCACGAAGAATATTCAGGGGATCATTTCCAATTACAATGGTTCGGGTAGTAACTGCACGTGTCATGGGTGAGAGCATTGAACCCTTGCAAGTATTTGTAACAAAAACCTTCAGCTAATGATCTGCACCAAGAATCTTCAGCAGACGATTTCGAATTTAATGAAAGATGGTGGTCCTACTGTACAGACTGGTCAGGGTCAGATTAAGGCCATGGTCATGGTCAGGAAGGTTGAATGATTGTACCGCCAAATGCGTTGTGCATACTACCTCATACTGCCTGCAGACTTCAATTCATCCATGCGAAACAACATTTGTAAAAAACTGTCCCACGTTATTTTAGTATGTTCATGTGCAATAATGGTGGATGAATTGTAACACAATGGGAAATCGAAAATAGTGGCGCTGATCTCCATAGAGGCGGGAGATAGTGAAGAGGAGGAGAGAAAAAGAAATTCGTGTAAGCAACTCAGCTCATATGTACTTACTTACACCGAGCTGGTCCAAAGAAAGTGTCTAGAGATATATACTCTTGCGAGTGATGCAAAAGCTGGCAATTTATATTTGGTGTACTTGTCAACCATCTTTATAGTATGAAATACAGATCACAAACTCTCGTTGGGCCAATGATATGATCGGGATTTCTCAATCGGCTAAAATGCATATTTACGTCGCCAGTTTCTGTAAATGCTGATGAAGAGTCCGATCAATAGTTATGCACAGATTGAACTGAAATTTGATCAGATCAATTTCATTACCAAAAACTTTTGATCAAATTTGAATTACTTGCATGAAATTGTCTAAACTGAAATCGGATCAACAGATAAAACTCTACAACATGATTTATGCATAGTGAGCAGTTATGTAGGTTGTACCGCGATCAGTATCATAGAAATTACAGGGGTCAGTATCATATTTCCTACAAAGATGAGCCCCATCCAGGTAAGTAGAGCCTGATCTAGTTTGATTGGTCAAGTCGAATCTTTATGTACGGACCAACCTCGCTGGATTGGTGCAGAAAAGCAACAATCTAGATGGAGACGTAAGAACAAAATTTTCTAGCTGGATTGATGAAGAGAATTACTCAGATGGACGAATTGCGCACGCGAACAGCATCAATGTGCATTCAGTCACGCCACAAAAAGCAGTGCTCTAAGCGATTGTCCAAAAGAGCTTATTGTACCTTGCTCTTTTCCGCAACATTTGCATGTAATTCTGAATGATTGGCTGCGTTCTTGTAAGCATTAGCAATGATTAACAATAATATGCCGACATAGCCATGGTATTGATAATAAATACATGGGCCATGGTTGTGCATGATGCTCTCGCAAGTAGAGTATCTATATCAACCCATTACCAAAGCATGAAATATGCAGTGTGCTCTGGGGCAAGAGATCGCAATCCCATTGGCAAGCTTCCGACCAAAGACGGCAGATTGTATAAAATGATATCACGGCATTATTTAATTGATTGCACATTAGAGCACGCCAAAATCGTAATTGCGACAAAAACAAACCCATCCCCCTATACTACATCACAACAAACACCTTAAAGAAACCAAGGTGCCTCCTCCTCATGATACTTCTTCACCGACACAGTCTTGGAAAAGATCTGCCCCTTACGCTTGATTTCGTCAATCACCGCCACCCTGGCATCCAACCTCACGTGACGCACAGGCCGCCCGTCGAAGAGCAAAGCACAATCGTTGTCAGCATCTTCCCTATCGCAGTATTCTAGATTGATATCGTCTTGTTCGGCAAATACCTTGATCTCTCGTTCTGGTCCGCATGCAGACTGAAGAGCTCGTTCCGCAAGCATGAGCTGCCAAAACTTGCCACCAACCGCATCCACGGCAAGGTGAGCAGAAACCCTCTGAAACGCCCCATCCATAATGGCCTGCACGCCCCTACTGCCCCAGCAACCAGAGCGCCAAACCACGGAGTTGTACCCGCTGCGCTTGCCGAGGTGCTTCATGACATCAATCGGCTGACTTCCCTTCAATACCTCCACTTTCACTCCTAGTGTCACCAATCGTGATTTCAAGTCCTGGGTCTTTTGGATTTCTTTTTGGATGAAGTCGTTGGAGGCCATGGCTGCTTCTTGGCATTCCAATGCGGCTTCGGCAGCTAGTTCGGCATCTCCGGTTTCGATGGCCTCCTGGGCTTTTAAAGATGCCTCCGCTGCGGCAGCAGCAGCCTTTTTGGTTCATATGGTCAAGATGATGCACAAGATGTGAGATGAAAATTCAACTTCAATGACAAAATGAGTACACCATGAATGTTGCTGTTTGACAACTCACCTTCGCCGCAGCCTTGGCAACAGCAATTGCCACCGCATTATCCCCATGACGCAAAAGCACCCTCGACGGCTTCCTCCCATCCGCCCTCCAAAACTCCTCCACATCACATCCCGGCGGGAGGTTGGGATCAGCATTCGTGAGCGGAAGATCCACGAGATCGGTGGCGTCCATGACCAAAATGCGCTCCACGCCCGCGGGAAGTCGTTTGCCGTCGGTGGCGAGCCATTTGAGGCCCTTGAGCCTGGCTTGGATGGAGGGGTCGTCTACGGGGCCATTTCCGGCCTTGGGAAACGTGGCGACGCAAGCGTCCACCTGTTCGTACCAAGGCATCATGGGATTCTCCCCCAAGTTCTCCTGCTGATCCTCGTCGTCAAAGTCCATGTTGAAGAAATCGTCCACCTCAGAGCTAAACTCATCATCTTCAGCTCCATCCGAGGCCCAGATGGATTCGGGAGGTGGTGCGATTTCGTACGTGCCAAAGTCGCGGTAGGATAGATGCTGGCCTCCAAAGTTTTTGCCGAAGGAGTTCCCGTTGCGCGCGAATGCCTCGGCGTCGTCAGAGTCGATTACGGAGCAGTGCAGGTGACCCATTGGCTGTTATATGTTCGTATTGCGGAGCGTAGTGTATGATATGTGAAGTACCAGCCGCATATTGGATGATCGGAATAACAGGAATGGGAGTTAGAAGTATGTTTGAGAAAAGGGGGCAATACCATGATCTCTGAAACAAGCCCAAGCCTCTCACAACGACTCAATCTACAATATCACAACCTCAAACAAGACTCACCCTGCCAAACCTCTTCATATGCTGTCTAGCCATCTTCTGAATCTTGGTATTCGCCAACTCGGCATACCCTGCAATCAAGCCATTGCAATCCTCGCTCATCACGCCCATGGTCACGGAAACTCCGGCCCCGTGAAGGGTGCCGGCACCCTTTGCGGCATTTTCCTTGATGGGATCCTGGCAGCCGATGACGAGGCGGGGAACATTGGCTAGTTCGATTAGCTGGGTGATTGGTGGTTTTTCCTCTCTGTTTTTGTTTGTTGGATATGGAGGTTGTAGGATAGTTTGGTTTTGATGGATGGGATTTGAAGATAATGTCGATGGAGAAGAAAGATAAGAAATGATGAGCATACCATTACAGTGTACTGCCAATATCGCAGAGCAAATAACAAGGCACGAAACCATGATCAAAAACAGGTTGTCCAATTCTGGTGGCATGAACGAAACAAACAATTTGTGGGAAGCTACCTAAAGCCCAACAGCGAGCTTACAAAAATCTCAAAGCTGCAGCTTCAAATTCAATTCCCAAAATTGAACCTAATGACTTGCTGGGACGCTCTGACGACAATCTAACAATCCAAACACCTCCACCTTCGCAACCAAACACTCTCACAATCAAACAGTAGGTACAATCCTCTGTACGAGCAGACAACATGATCAACAAGCATTTTTCAACGCCCATCAAACATGCATAGACCACCCGATTGAGTTGTCATAATCTAACATCTGTAAATTCAGAGTGGTGCATGACTAAATNAACACGTCTAGTCCATCCGATTGAGTTGTCATAATCTAACATCTGTAAATTCAGAGTGGTGCATGACTAAATATCTCATCATTGGAAGTTGTTTCCGGGCAACAAGCAAGTTGACAAACAAACGCAAACAGATGTTTATCAGTAAACTCACCCCTGCCTCTCATTGCTTGGCTCCAAAGTAACATACAGCGTACTCTCCCCGATATCCTTGCGGAACTTCGTATCGGAGGGCCAGGCGACGCACCATTCCCTGAGGGGGGTGGCGGAAATGCCGGCCTCGGCGAAGGCGTATTCGATGGCGTGCCCTTCGTAGTTGGAGCGGCCTTTGCCTAGAATCTGGTGGTTTGTTTGTAGAGTTTTTGATGTATGATTTCGAAGTTCAATGGAAGAAAAAGTTAGCATGAATCATATTGTGATGTGAATATCTCTCATCGAATCGACGAAAAAAGACCAATACGCAAAAATTCTCGACCACATCAAACAATAACCAATCATCACAACATCTCGTCTCACGAGCCAACCAACCAAAATCAGTTTATATCACAAACAGAACATTCAGCTAACTGACTCACCCTGCCGTCCTTGGCAACCAACACGGCCCCACAAACAGGCCTGGGAAAAGGACCGTGACTTCCCCGCTCCCCTCCCACGGTGGCCATTAAAATTGCCTGGTTCATCATTTCCTTGTCTCGAATCATTTCTTCATCTTCTTCCTCTTCGGCAGAGTCTTCGACTAGTTCGGAGATGACGTGGGCTCTCCCGGCGAGGGCGGCAAGTTCATCGGCGGTGATTTCGGCAATCTCCTCCGCCGCTTGCTGCTTCGGGATGGTGGCGACCTCCGCCAGCACGTCGACGGACATTTCCAACTGCTGCTCGTCATCGTGATCCTGTTCCTTGGCCTTCTTTCTCGACTTTTTGGAAGCCAGTTGATGGAGCCACGGACTTCGGATTGTTCTTGAAGTTGAGGATGATGATGATGATGATGATGATGATGATGATGATGCTGGTGCAATTTCGAATCGGCTTCCGATGATGCCCGTGAATGATGATTTTGTCGTGTACGATGGTGCGACGAAGCCCGCCAGGGCATTCAAACGAGCGTGGCTTAAGGAGGGCAGCGAGCATGCTAGTGCTGCTGATAAGATGAAGGTTGGTTGGCCCTTCATGGTTGATATAATATTATTTGATAGTAGTCTAGTAGAGTTCTTATCGTTGCGGAGAGGACAGAAAATTGTAATGAGAACGGCAAGAGGATGCCCGCCATTGCTAATTGGCCATGCATGGTTTTGCCGTGGCTCCATCGGCACCATGCATACAACATGCTGCGTGCATCACCATCCATCCACAATCAAGCAAGATTCACCATCTTGAGTGGTGTCTGTCGCTGATGGATTGATTTGATCGCTAACTAAAGATATATTTGTAGGAATTAGTACTTCCAACGAATACATTGCGTACATATTCGCTAAAGAAACGGTTCTGTTCCAGGTGGTTCCAGGTGGCGCGTCTCCGTCCAAGATCCATCGACATCGATCAGGCTCCCGCCAAAAAAGGCAACCAAAGAAAAAAGGCAATGACAAAGCGCAGCAAAATGACGCGACGATGATTTTTTTTTTTAATGGTGGAGATGCAGGATGCAGGCCAATCTCATGCTCATGAACTAATTTTTTGTGACTTCTTCGTCTTCGGCTCACTACGAATACGAACTACGACGGCTAGCTGTAATATCCATCAGTAGAGCTAGAGATGATGATCCGTCCACCGCCACCGCAAGTTATCGCCCTCGGCCTCGGCAGTATTGGCAAAGCCAACAGGGCAACATCATCAGCAGCAGCAGCAGCAGCAGCAGCAGCAGTGACACTGTCCAACAACACTGTGCGCCATCTGTCCACCTCGCCTCGCAGCAATCATGCCAACAACAACGACACTGAGGAGCCATGGTGGTCCCTCTCCTCCCTCCACAAACGAATAGCAACCGCCATCGCAACGACCCTCCCGGAAGAATCCTTGAGTGCGGTACACAAATCATTGTCGGAAAAGTTGGGAGAGGCGGACAGTCACAAATCAGTTTCTATTGGCGAGGCCATTGTGAGCGCCAGGGCTAGGGAGGCGTCGCTGCAATCGTCTACAATCAACAGCAGCAACAACAACAACAATCACGGTATGAGCGTTGAGAAGCAAAAGCAGCTAGAAACCGAAATGGAGCAACGCGCCTTCCAAAAAGCGCAGGAGCGAATGCAATTGGAACTACAAGCCATGAAGGAGCAATGGAAGAAAAAAGATGCCCAAAGAGTGCAACGAGAAAAGGAAGAGCGGGAGAAGATGGAGCGGGAGCGTAATAGGGAAGTCGCTTTCGAGAAGTGGCAGGCGAATGCGGAGAGGGAGCGTCGGCGGGAGGAGGAGCGGGAGAATGGCCAGCAAACGAATGGAGCTCGGGCGGTGGAAGTGGAAGGGGCACATGGTATTATGCAACAAACTGCCGAACGAGAGAGTACTATGCAGGCCGAACGAGAACATCATCCGATACTCGGACCGCAGATCGCTTATCTACCTTACAAGCGAATTCACCTGACGCCGGCGTCGACGCTGGCTTCGCTGCCGGTGTACGAGAAGCAACGCGCCTATCGCCACGATGTAAGTTACTACATTAGTTTGCATACACCGACAGTAGAGCAGTGACCATACTTACCTATATTATATCCTTTGCCCTTCATGATATTGGAATAAATGGTGCATATGCCTCATCCCTTTTTCATGACCGCTTGCATACATGCTTGCATGTGTAAAACAAAAACAGCGAGCGCAAGTAATGGCAAAAGACAAGAAGAAAACACTCTGGATGGGCATACCCGGAGTCATTTCATTACTGGAAGAGGACGATGGAAGATTGTCCATTTTGGACGGACAGCATCGCGTGGGGATGATGGCGTTGTTGGAAGAGGAACAACGAAAGCTGAGCGAGAAGGCGGATAATAAGGGGATTGTGAATGGCAGCAGCAGCAGCAGCAGCAGTGGCCGCATCAGTGGTACTCATGAGGAACAACTGGCCCAATTGGATCTGAACAGCGTCCTCGTGGAAGTATTTTTTCCTCGCCAATCCGACAACAACGCCAATAGCAACAATGACATCGCCCAACAACATCAACATCAAACTAGCGCCAACGAACGAAATGACAAGGCGGCCACGATCTTCACCGAAATAAACAAGGCCGAACCGGTCAAACTCTTGGACTTGCCCGGCATGGCCACCAAACGCACCCTGAGCATCATCGATCACGCAGCCTCCCATTATCACAATGCGTTTCCGGCCATGTTTTCGAGCAGTCAAAAGTGTCGTGCGCCCAATTTGAATTTGGACAATTTGAGGGATACCTTGTTTGCCAGTGAAGTTATTCAACGGGAAAAGATGGGGAGCGGCGGCGAGTTGGTGCGGTGGATGGAGGATAGGAATAAAGAGTTGAGAGAACGGTACGGAGAGGAAAGTAGTGGTGATGATGTGGATGTCACTGCGTTGGAGGGTGGTGGTGGCAAGAGGGTTAGCGCGGCGGCGTTGAAGAAGGCGCGGAAGCATGGTTTTTATTTGGGGTTGGAATCTACCTGGTTGTACAAATAATAATAATGATAGCAATTAATGGTGATAACTAACTGTGCATCCAGGGATAATAAAATTCTTGCCAACAGAAGTACACGATGCCATGATTTCATAGTTCAATTATTACATTCTTCCCTCAGCAACAGCAACATCTTTTACTCAGATCTCACATGAGTTCGAGAGAAAGGGTACAAGAAGCACTATTCAAATTGTGACGACAGACCATGTATGATCAATGAGTCGAGCAGCCAAAAGTGCCGTGCGCCCAATTTGAATTTGGACAATTTGAGGGATACCTTGTTTACCAGTGAAGTTATTCAACGGGAAAAGATGGGGAGCGGCAGCGAGTTGGTGCGGTGGATGGAGGATAGGAATGAAGAGTTGAGAGAACGGTACGGAGAGGAAAGTAGTGGTGATGATGTGGATGTCAC
>JALLAS010000215.1:0-15901 GCA_036939415.1 Detonula confervacea | reverse complement strand
GGTCGTCAGTGCGAGGTCCAAGAAAGAAAAATATCGCGCTATTTGTACGTACGTACGATACGTACCTACCGTGCGGGATCTTGCTGGGAGCAAAGACCAAAAAAGGAGCAGGCCGCAGGTACTATGCAGGCGGATCCAGAGGAAAATTTATCTACCCAAAATAAGGATAGTAATGGGTCTTATTTCTGACTACATGATTAAGGTTCCTACGTTGCATAATACTGTTGAATATTGCATAAATAAGAGAAAGAGAAATCCAATATGTTTCAGCACGTGTCCATCAGAAATCAGAATCCATCCACAAAAACAACAAAAATAACAACCGACTATGTATCGTGTACGGAAACTCAGCACGGACACCAAGAGCCACAACCAACGCAACACGCAACACAACACAACACGCTCCAGCCAAGAACTTGAAACAACGACTCGGGGCCCAACCATTTCGATACGAACATTCCCATCACGACCGAAACAACTGCTCCAACCGCGGCCAACATTATTCCGAACACGACCATCTCTTGCCACGACCCGACCAATCTGGTAGCGACAGTGCCTTCAATCATCATCCCCCATCCTCCACATCGTAAGCCACGACCTCGCAGCAAACCTCAGCACCAACGCCAACGCCACAGCAGGTCTCGCAACTCTCGCAACCACCACGAATAATACGCCACCGGAGAGGGGAAGAGGTTTGCCGTAAACGGGTCTGAACATACAATTCCGATAGTAACTTGATCGCAGTCGCTTATTATCAGTACAGCCGCACCGCACACCGATCACACATTCAACATGTCCGACCCCGCCGCCGTCACACCCATCGCGAAAAAACCCTACCAACAATGGATGTTCCGAATCCAACGAGTAATGAAGGAACAAAACGCCTCCGGCTGGATCACCGTCCGCTGCACCGACGAACTCTACGACGACGCCTACCAAAACGACGTCGACGGCGACGGCTCTCCATCCACATACACGCACGAGGAGTGCAATTACATTCGCTGCATCATACTGCCCCCGGAGCGGGAGGCGGCCGTGGAAGAAATGGCGATGGACGTTTTGGGCGATCAGTATGGACATCCCGTGAAGAGGATAATGAATCCGTCGTTTACGTCGAATGTATTGCATGCGTTTGAGGCCATGGAGCAGAACTTTAAGAATAAGCGGTTGTGGTCGAAGAAGTTCAATATTCTGTTTGGATTTACGCTTACGATACAGCAATATGACTCTTGGTTGAATATCAATCGCACTCGGGATCGGTTGAAGGTGGATCACATGATCAATGACATTGGCTTGATGTGGCAACGTGTCATGAAGCACTCTAGTTCCGATCTTGGGATTGATGACGAATTTACGCGGCCGGGCATTGAGCACTTTTTGTTGAAATTTATGGACAGCGTCGGAAGCGATATTGAGCTAAATTTGCCAAGTAGTAAGTAGCCGCAAAATCCTGTACAGCCCATCAGCCAATCCCCTTGATTTGTATAACAAAACGAAGTACCCATTGAAAAGACCAAAATTTGCACAGAGGCACAGAGAAAGATATTGTCACCTATTGGCGTGAGGAGAGAGTGACAACAGCAAAACCCAATACAGACTGATTCAATACTATCCACAAACATTCAGTAAATGCATTAAAGAGCAAGCTTTATTTGGACACAGATCTAGAGGTGAATCTATGTTTTCTCAGGTGATCGTCTAAAACCGCCATAGATATCCTTGTCCACATTCTTGCCAGGATTCATCATGTTCAACGGATCAACCGGTTTCTTGACCGCAGAGAAATATGTTGTTGCCTATTGGCGTGATGAGAGAGACAAAAAAAACCGATAAAGACTGGGTCAATACTATCCACAAATATCCGGTAAATGCATCAATGAGATAGCTTTATGCGGACACAGATCTAGAGGTGAATCATTATTTTCATTTGATCATCTAAAGCCACCGTAGAAATCATTGTCAACAATCTTGCCAGGATTCATGATATTCCACGGATCAAGTGATTTCTTCACCGCTTCCATCACTGACACTCCGCCCTCTCCATACATTCGCTCGAGATACTTCATTTTGCCATAACCTATTCCATGTTCGCCTGTGCATGTTCCACCTACTGCTATCGCCCTGTCTGTGAGATTCTCAAGGACTTTGTACACTTTGTCTTTGTATTCTTGTGTATCATTTGGCTTTAATGGCATGATGCAGTGAAAATTTCCGTCTCCTACAAAACATCAGAAAAAAGTCCGAGGGACAAGCATTATCGGTATGATTGTAATGTTTCGACGCAATAGGAAAATAATGGTGTCGCATGCACATGATAACTTACCTGCATGGCCAAAACAAGGTCCCACTACACCAAACTCTTTCACATCACGTGCCGTGTCAGATATTATGTCCGCAAAGTGAGAAAGCGGGACACACACATCGGTCAAAACGGTCGATTGGGCCGTGGCGCCCTCATCATCGTCTCCAGTTCCAGCACGCAATGCTATTGATGAGTAATATAATCTATGTCTTGCTGCCCACAATGCATGTCGTGTCGATTCATCTGACGCCGATACAAAGTTCGTTCCTTCAAATTCATCAACACATACGCTTTGCGCTGCAGAGAGATCCTCCATTGCCACAGTTTCGGAATGTCCTGCAAATTCCATAAATAGCGTAGGCTTATCCTCCATCGGTTGCACGTGGAATTCATCTTCATCATTTCCACTTGCAGTAGTGCTAGAATCTTCACAAATTAGTGTTTGATTGAATGCTTGTATGCTAACTTCATCCAATAGCTCAATGCGGGACACTGGTATGCCCATCATGCGTATCATTGCCACTGCCTCGGCGGCAGAGTGCAAATCTGTAAAGGCGCAGGATGCAGCGACCACGTGGGATGGTATTGGATGAAGCTTCACCGTGATGTCAGTCAGAATGCCGAGAGTTCCTTCCGACCCAGTTAGCATTGCAGGTAAATTGTATCCCGCCGATGATTTGAGAGCATTGCAACCAAAGTGAGCAATTTTGGGTGTTGAGTTTTTGCCATTGCTTTCATCGTTTGCAGATAGGATAGTCGTAGGTGGAAGTACTGCCGTCATGGCCAGGACATTCTCCCTCATCGTTCCATATTTGACCGCCGCAGTTCCCGATGCACCACATGCTGTCATTCCACCAATTGTTGCATCAGCCCCGGGATCTACCATGAATTGCATACCCGTGTGCCTTAAAAAATGCAGATATGGAACTGAGAAAATGAGTCCCTATCACCTATCACAAATGAACAAATCTAACAAAGATGATGTATGCATCGTGGCTGAACATACCTTAATGATTCATTTAATGTATTCCTCGTCACACCAGCTCCAACTTTGACAAATAAATCACCGATTCTAACCTCCCCAATATCTTGAAAGTTAGCCATGTCGATACTAATACCACCCTTTCTTATGATTCGCACTTTTGTGTACGAATTGCCTTCACCACCATAGTCTGTAAAACACGATGACGGCACATTTACAATTTTGCCACCCTGATCTTTACTGGCATTGTCGGAAGGAGGAAACAGAAAGTTCAAATGGCCTTCCAAAGAAGTGCCTGCCCCGTATGGAATGATTGATACGATTTCAACACTGGGTATATCCTCTCCTTCAGTGGTCTTCACCTGACAGCATAGCCTTAAAATATCTTGTATTTCTTCCACGCTTGACGGATAGATTACGGCATCTGGCGGGGCCGTCGGATGATGGCTTTCGCCGTGGCCATGGGAATCTAGTTCATAGGAGTTGGTAGATATTTTGAGGTCGGGATATCGGTTTTGCAGGGTGGACAGGAAGTCGGAGGGCAGTCTGCTTTCAATTTCTATTTCGAGATGTTGTGGCTTGGCAGAGGAAGAACTGGTGGACAATACCCTGTATGCTGGCGATGATGGTATTGGCTTATGGTGAGCTGGTTGAAACGGATGGCTGTGCGCATGCACATGATGCGGGCACGCTGATGACGATGATGCCCTACTGCCTCTACCGGAGTTCAGCACCTCCCACAAGGAACACCGATCAATGGCAAATGGAATTGCCTCTGTTGCCCTTATTCTCTGCTGTGCCGAACCAAGTGGCGTTGCCATCGCCAGGCGTGATGTTAGATTCCTTGCTGCCATCATGTGCCGAGGATTTGCAAAGAATGGAACGGAGGGAGTGGCATTCTAATTCTATGCACATCCGTGATGTTGATGTGCCAGTCCACAGTCCATCGTCGCGTCGTGGTGGTGATGGCCTGTGATGGCGACGAAGCATGGTGGTGGGGATAGCACCAATAAATTTAGAATTGCACGGTGGGTCGAATAATGACGGGGCCCGCGATATTTTAGTTTTTCGCCCTCTAAATATTAGTATCATCATTATATCACCGAGAATCAATTTCGCGGTGTTGCCCCCTGAAACCGACGAAAGTCGTCGCGCGCCCGCGAATCTTCCTTTTCCGATGAAAATTGCGGCGAGTTGATACGATACGATATTATGTCAGCCAATACATGCAAGATATCTACATTCCTATTGGCAAAAACATAGGTCTCACGATGGACTTCGTTGATAATCGCCAAGAAATCCGTCGAAATCAAGAAAAGGGAAAATAAATACTCCTACATACGATACCATACGATACCATACGATACCATACGATACCATACGATACCATAAATGCATGATTCTGCAAGCAGCAAGATGCAAGATAAGAAGGATCGCCGTGCAAGTGCGAGTAGGCGCAATATCGTACTTTTGCATGGTGACAATGGGCGCTTTTGGTGACGGTGGTGCCGGCGATAATATGGGCCGCACCAACAAATCTCTCAACTCGTTGTCAACGGCTTCGTCGGTGATGCCATCATAAAAAAATCACGACGACTGTTCATATGATAGCGCTCCGTTTGCCTTTGATTGGTGCAATTGCCCTGTGGTCTATCGCCACCGCTGCTGTGGTCGATGGGTTGTCTGAATCTCCAGCCGAATCCCACGTTCCGAGCACAAATCGTCCAACTGAGTTGCCGAGCTCAGATTTTCCGAATGAGGTACCGAGCACAGCTTCCCTCTCCGGAGTTTCAAGTGTTTTTCTTCCTCCCGAAGAATCTTCCCAATCAGGGATTAAACCCCAGCCAATGGAATTAGATGCTTTATTCACCTTCTTCAAAGACACTGGTGGCTTAACAGGATTCAGGGTAAGTACATGTTAGAAAATAAAAAGCTCTCAGATCGCGAGATATTGTACCAGNTGAGTGGTCGTATATCTACGACCGTGCACTGAATCCTGTTAACTTGGACATGGAATGATAATTGGCTTTCAGAAGATGTCAGCATGTGCGATTGGTACGGGGTGGTATGCAATGCCAAGAGCCGAGTCACTGCGTTATTATTATCCTCTAATGGACTGGAAGGAACACTATCTTCAAAGTTGTTCACACAACTAGAGTTCATTGAAATGATTGATTTCAGATATAACAAACTCATGGGAACGATGCCCGATGCTGTTGGAGACGCTGGCATGTTACAATCTCTTATGCTGGGGGATAATCGGCTTGAGGGCGGAATCCCAAGCAGTCTCACTCGCCTTTCCAACCTTTAAGGATTGGATCTTCGTTCCAACTTGTTTACTTTCTTCTTCTACGAAAATGGAGGTTTTGGCAACCTCCGAACTCTGATACTTGATGATAACATCCTCGAGGGTACCATCCCCCACAATGTGTATTACGATATGCCGTCTCTGGAAGTTTTGTCCTTGAGTGGAAACCGATTGATTGGGAGAATATGCAATGACTTCTCCAATCTTGTGAATCTTTACGAGTTAGACCTGAGTTTTAATGATCTTTCGGGCACATTGCCGAATTTTCGCGTAGACAATCCATTGCATATCAATGTTGCCGGGAATAAGCTGACAGGAATCGATAGAGAGCTGTGCTTGAACGAGTATTGGAATGGTTATGATGTAGGCAATTATGGCTGTGATGGCATCGCTTGTCCTGTTGGGACGGCGAATTCAGAAGGCAGGCAAACGGCAGGTTGGACGCCCTGCGAGTCTTGCGGCCGCGCTACCTTCATTGGAGCTGTTAAATGTCCAGATGAGACTCTGCCTCCAGCATCCAGCCCGGTGGCTATTTGCGGTATGGAGTGTCTTAACGGAGGCAGGTGCGCCATGGGCAACTTTGGGCCACAGGAGTGGTGCGTTTGCCTGGACGGGTACGAGGGTACGGAATGCGAGACAGTAATTGACTGGGCATGGCCTGGTGAACCTACTCCACCCCCGACACGACGACCTCACTACCGACCTACTCCTCCTCAATCCTCTGGACCAAATACTGCACCGTACTTCACACCATACCGCCCTACTCCTCCTCCATCGCCACATGCATCTGGCAGTTTTGATTCTAGCGAATGCATCTTTTATGCCGTTGATAGCTCAGGGAGACTAACGAATGGAGGAACACGTGCTTTCTACATTGGTCCAGTCGTTGTAGATATTGCGGTGGACCCTACCACATTTAACGCTATTGGTCTGCGCGAGTCTGAGATGTTTGAGTTTGATCCAAAAGACGGATCGATCGTTGAACCAGAACCATTAGCATACCAAGATTTCAAGCCTTATTTTGGTGCAATTGAATTTGCGGCCGGAATGCTCTATGGGGTGGGATCGTTTGACTTTGGGGACGGGGACATCCGTCAGGAAACGCTTTATGAGATGAATAAAAGCACGTTCGAAATCATGGCACGCGGCCCAATATTCGATACACCCATTGTGGGACTTGCTCATTCTTTAAATGACGGAATACATTTGATGTATGCTGTTTCATCATGTGAGGACAACTCCAATTTGTACGAGGTTGATTTAGACTTGAAAGGCTTGAGAACTGTCTGTGAAGAATTGCCAGCTTGCTTTACATCTTTAACTTTCCATCCGCACGAAGAAGCACTGTATGGCGGCACTGCAGATGGCTGCATTGCCCAAATTGATTTAGATAGCTGTAACGTGATGGATTGCGATACTGCGTCTGGATGGTCCGCAAACCTTGAGGACGTAGCAGGGTTGAGCGTATTTTGTCCAAGGGAGGCGACGGTGCCTGTGGCTACACCCTACATCCTGGCTGAAAATGAACGTGACCATTTATCTAAATTCTTTGAACAGTCCTCAGGCCCGAATTGGATAAACAACACACACTGGCTATCAACAGAGGAGCATAATAGATGCAATTGGTATGGGATTTTATGCGACAGCAATGGCATTATCACGGGAATTAATCTTCCCCAGAATGGTCTCGTGGGAGTGGATGGAGCAAGGTACTTGAGCTACCTGCCATCTCTCAAATATTTGAATCTATCGGATAACATGCTCAGTGGATCAATGCCTTCCTTTGACTCACTGACTCAACTTGAGGTGATTGATGTTCGGGGCAACAATTATCAGGGCTCGTTATCCCGCAAATTTCTCGCATCCGCAAGAAATCTTGCTCACATTGATATCAGCGGAAACAGCCTCACTGGCTATCTTCACTCATTGATTGGAGTTCCATGGGCCTCTCTCAAGTACTTGAACATGTCCTCAAATTCCTTTGCATCTTCGATCCCAGTTGAAATTGGTACCATGCACTCCTTAGAAATCTTGGACCTTTCTGACAACTGGTTCACATTCGAATTTCAGGAGTCATTTTATAGGGAGCTGCAAAATCTTACAACTTGTGAGCTATTGTCATGATACATGTTTTGATACAATTTATTCTATGTCGACGCTGTCAAATACTTCACTCTCTGTGCAATCTCAACCTCACTCTGCGTTGTTTTTTTGAATTATCATACAGTAAATTTAAGCTGGAATAGCCTTGTTGGGGAGCTCCCATCTTTTGAATACTATCAAAAACTGAAGATGGTCAATTTAGTGAGTCCTTATTGACATCTAAAAACGTACCAATTATGAATGATGGAAAAAGCTCATTTAATTTATTCCTAACAAATTGCTGCATAGTCACACAATGATATGAAGGGCGAAGTGCCCAAACATCTCTTCGTAAATTCAGTGGTGAATGGTACAATTACGCTAGATATCAGCTACAATTCTTTTGGTTCTTTTTTCCCGGATCTACAAGTTCAAAGGTTGAATATCAATGCTGCCAACAATCAATTTGAACGCATTGATGAAAACGCATGTCAACGCGAGGAATGGAATGATGGGGATCTTTTAAGGTTTGGCTGTAATGGATTGATGTGCCCCCCGATGTCCTATAACAAGTATGGTAGGCAGACAACTTCCAGCCCATGCATAGCTTGTGAATTTGGAAGCGATGCAGAACTCTATGGCTCAACAAAATGCACTGTTAGCTCAATCGCAATGAGGCCCACACAGCAGCCTGCTAGCTTTAACTACAACAAAGAAGAGCGTGATGCTCTGATCACCTTCTATACAAATACTGGTGGCGAGTATTGGGAAAGAAGTGACAACTGGCTCTCTTCATATTATGTTAGTATTTGTGACTGGTTTGGAGTGAAATGCTTGAATGGCAGAGTGAATGCCCTTGTCTTGCCATCCAATGGATTGGAGGGTTATCTCAGCACTAAGATATTTGTTCAACTTCCTCACATTGAAGTCATTGATCTCAAAATGAACAAATTGAAAGGCGAAGTCACTTCTTTTCCATTTGCAAAAGTATTGAAAGAACTGATATTGGATGGAAATGAAATTAGTTCAGGCTTATTCACCAGATGCTGTCCTGAGCTTCAAGTCTTGAGTATTCAAAACTCTTTGCTCTCAGGGCAAGTGCCCGACTTTACGGATTTCCCCATGTTAGAGAAAGTTTTATTGGGAAACAATTCTTTATCAGGTACAATCGCATATAACGATGGGACAAGACTACGCGCAAACCTGAGGGAACTAGATTTAGGAGACAATATGATCTCAGGAACGCTGCCCAGTTTTACTGGTGCCCCACAGCTGCAGTTATTGAATGTATCGAGGAATCTCTTGACTGGAGCAATTCCTGATGATTTGATGGAAATTTCATTTGCAAACAGTCCTGCACGTTATCAAACTTCTGAAGTAGACCTCAGCTTCAATTCTTTGGTAGGCACTTTGCCCGCGTTTGAAGTAGACATGTTGCGAATTGACGTTTCAGGAAACATGTTGGCAGGTTTGGATAAGGAAATTTGTGATCGCATCGCTTGGAATGATAGGGGTGTCTTCCTTTTTGGGTGTGACGCCGTTGCATGCCCGCTTGGGACATCAAATGCGAAAGGCAGACAAACATCATATTCAACACCCTGTGACTCGTGCCCGGATGCCATATATATTGGGTCAGTTGCTTGCACAGAGGAAACTTCTGCTTCAACCCTGGGATCGGCACTTGGAATAGCGATACCATTCCAACCAGGAGATGAAATAACTGAAGTGGAACCCACAACGGAGTCAGGCACAAATAAGCCCACTGACCATCTCCCAAAGACTTTTAGGCTTTATCAAATCCCACCATTCATCATGATGGCTACATCTGATAATCTTCAAACCTGGGTGCCACTCTCTTCAAGAGAGCTTGAGGATACGATCGCACAGTTTCTGTTTAACATATTCACAAAAGTTCTTGAAGTTGAGAATTCAGTGTATATTACGACCTTGAAAACAACCGACATTCCTAAAAGCAATCTTGAATCAAGCATGGAAGCAAATGACACATTGAACATGACTCTTGTCCGAAGAAGGATGCAGAGCGAAGAGGACAACTTAATGGTTTTGGAGGTAGATGGCATTATTGGCATCCGTGATGGAATTTTCAATGACACAAGTTCCTTAGACACCTTCATCTCATCAACCATGGGCACAGCATTTCAGTCCAGAGATGAATTGCTTGAACTTATTCAGGAATCAACAAATCCTGCCTTGAAATCAGTTTCATTGATGGAGCTTAGCGCGCAGGTAGAAATATGCCCAGGCAGTGGCTTGAGATGTCATCATGGATCTCAATGTACGACGACAGACAAAGGGCTGTTTGTTTGTGACTGCTCAACAGCATCAACACTTCACTATGTTGCAGTTGACGGATTGCAATGTGAATTCGCTGCTACCCAGATTTGCGCAAGTGCGATAGGTGTGAGAACTTCTTCATTTTGCGTCAACGGCGGGGAATGTGTCTTGAACAATGCTACCTTAGATGAGGATCCTCAAACTACTGGTTGCACCTGCCCTTATCTGTACGAAGGTTCAAGGTGCCAAATACCAAAAGATCTGCGCATTGAGCGATCAAAGACTAATGTGCCCGAAGACAGCGTATCCTTAAGCAATGAGCCTAGCGCAGGTGATCTCACCATCTTCATCATGATTGGCATCGGAGTGATCCTAACAATTGTTATCATTGTCCACAAGGCGAGGACGAGGTCTCAACCAGAGAAAAAACAAAACATGGCCAATGAAGCTGTTAGTGAAACTGGTGCCAACCCTGATGATGCAATGGAAGCAGGCCTTGTTCAGCAGTCAGCTGTGAAGTTGCCTGGTCCAATAGCTCCTTCTGGAAATGTTTCTGAAGAAGAGAAGGAAGGCACCACTGGTTCACAGAGATCTTCTGATGTAGTAAAAACTCTGCCAATTGAGGATGATATCGCTGATATTACTGAAGGACCACAGATTGATGATGGCCATGACAGTTCTGCAGATGATGGCGACACTAAATCACTCGCAAGTTCACAACCGAATACACCCGTTGAAGCTGAAGAGGAGAAAGAAGAAATAGCTCCATTTTCAGATGATGACTTTCAAGTCCATGCTGATGTGTCAGGCCAATCAAGCCAAGGCAATGTACCTGAAGAAGCGGAAGATGTAGAAGTTGCTGACCTTGATGGCACTCCAAACAGCAGTGACTCTCCTGATAGTACCGCCAATCAAGAGAAATATGTGGTTGCCGCAGATACTGCAGAGCTAGCAGTAGATGCGCCCGTCCATGATGATGTCTCCAGCCAAGCAAGCCATGTAGGCACAGTTGAATCAGACGATGAAGACAATGGACCTGAAGAGGCGAAAGGTGTAGAAGTTGCTGACCTTGATGACATTCCAAACAGCCATGACTTTCCTGATAGTGCCGCCGACCAAGAGGAAGATGTGGATGACACAGATACTGCAGAGCTAGCATTAGATGCGCCAGCAGCTGTTCAGAATGAAGATGATGTGGACCAAAGTTCTCAACAGCCTGAGAAATAGGACTGATCTTAAAAAGCATAGAAGAATGCATTCTATTGCATCTCACCAAAGCTCCCATGTTGTGTCTGGCTGCGTGTTCTACCACTAAATTACAAATCTCTATTCAATCATTATCTCCATCATTTCAGTATCTATTTTCTCAAAACCGGTTGCATCGACCTACATCTTCTTTCTAGGGGCTATCATTTTTTTCATCTCTTCACATTGTGCTAGCATGCGGCACAAAGGCCGGAATACCCGTAATATCCCTACCCAAAATCAATGCATGAATATCATGCGTACCCTCGTAAGTATTCACCGCCTCCAAATTGTTCATGTGTCGAATAATGTGATACTCGTCCGATATGCCATTGCCGCCGAGCATATCCCGTGCCATCCGCGCAACGTCCAACGACTTCCCGCAGCTATTGCGCTTGATGAGAGAAATCATGCTAGGAGAAGCTTGTTCGCTTTCCATGAGACGGCCCACCTGAAGACAACCCAGTCTGGCCAGGTGGATTTCGGTCTCCATGTCCGCCAACTTCTTTTGAATCAGCTGGTTTGCGCCCAATGGTGCGCCGAACTGCTTCCGATCGAGTACATACTCGCGAGCGCGATGGAAGCAATCTTCCGCGGCGCCAAGAGCGCCCCAGGCGATACCGTACCGAGCATTGTTGAGACAGCTAAACGGTCCCTTGAGGCCCGTAACGTCCAATTGATGCGATGCCGGAACGCGTACATCCTCCATGAAGATCATGCCCGTGACGCTGGCGCGTAGACTACCCTTGCCTTCGATCTTGGGCGCGTCGAGGCCCTCGGTGCCCTTGTCGATGAGGTAGCCCTTGATTTTGCCTTCTTCGTTGCGGGCCCAGACGATGAATACGTCGGCGATGGGGCTGTTGGTGATCCAGTTCTTGGAGCCGTTGATTACGAATTCGTCGGTGGAATCGTCGTAGTAGGATCGTGTTTCCATCGAGGAGGGGTCGCTTCCGTGGTTAGGTTCCTATGAGATGCGAACATCATCATATCAATCGAACAAGTCAAGTGTACGGTGCAGAGAATGGTATGTGAGACAATAGTATTCTCTGAAGTCACATCAGCAGCAGAAATAACAGAAGCACTATCAACTAAACGTATAACGCAATAGCATTCTCTGAAGCAAACCATACAGTGCATCTATCAAACAAAAAACAATCATTCTAGTACCAAACCAAATAACATACGATACTCACGGTCAATCCAAAACAACCAACCAAATTCCCCTTAGCCAACTCGGGCAAATACTTCCTCCTCATCCCCTCCCCCCCGAAAGCGTAAATCGGATGCATCACCAAACTGCTCTGCACGCTCATCGCGCTGCGATAGCTCGAATCGACCCTCTCCACCTCGGCCGCGATGAGTCCGTACGAAACGTAGCCCAACCCGGCGCCTCCGTAATATTCGGGCACGGTCGGGCCCAGGAGGCCCATGTCGCCCATCCTTTTCATGTCCGCGTGGTCGAAGGGGATTTCGTTGCGGTTCGCCAGGAGGATTCGGGGTTGGAGTTCGGATTGGCAGAATGCGTTGGCCGCTTCTTGGATTGCCACCTGCGTATATGATGTGAATGTGAATGTTGCGTCATGCGTCATGCATCATGATAATATTATGTGCGCGTGAGCATTATTTTCGATCATTGCAATGCATGCATCCGGAATGCTTATTTATTAATTTTCTCGCATCACCCAGCAAGATGTTCATGCATGCGCAAAGCAACAATACTTGCAAGACGTACGTACCTCTTCTTCCGACAACGAAGACTTTATGTTCAAAGGATCCTCCCATTGAAAATGCCCCCCGAAGGTATTCTTCATCTTCGGAGGTGCATCAACGTCATCGTCATCGCGACGAGCCGTTGAAAATGTTCTGATGTTGTTGTCGTTGTTGCTGTTGCTGTTGTTTGCTGCCGGCGTTCTAGTCAATCGTGCCAATGCCGCCGCTTCTCGCGTTCTATTAGAGGAGACGGCCGTGCCGCCGCAAGCTGCGGCAGCGACGGAAGCGACGCGTTGAGTCGATTTGACGGCCGTTCGAATTAAGATTGGAGAGCGTATCATCTTTGTTGTTATTTGAAGCCGCTCTTGGTTTTGTTATTGATTCGGGCAATGGACGGAATGGATGGAGTTCCGATCTTTGTTCTTTTGTCAGCACGGACGGATGCGCGTTTTGATGAAAAAGATTCGTTGCAAAAATAATCGTAGGTAATGCCGCCCGCTTACTTTTTTTATTGTTCGTTCTTTCTGTTTGCACTTTCGTATTCTCGATGGCGCTGCATCACTTTTCGCAATAGAAATGCAGATCGGCGCTTTAATCAGCCTCGGCATTCAGTTGCACCCCCTTACTTCAGTGGAATTGGTGGGGTTGATAGTCAGTTGATTGCGGCGTCTTCATTGTTCATTTGTTCTTTTTGAGTTCGGCTTCGGTGCGCTTGGAATTCTTGATTTTTCGTCATATCGTGGATATCTTTGGTGTCATTGCGTCGTCAGGGTTGGATCTTGGCGGCAATTTTGAGCTCGCCATTTTCCCGCTAGATACTTTACTTATTCCTACATTAAATTCTGTTCTCGCCATCAGCCATCATCTCACATCATGATCGTTCAGCGCGCACAACTCGCCATTTTTTTCCACCGTCCACCATATTATTATTATACCTACATCCACCAAGCAAGTTCATTCTGCACACACAACGACAACGAAACCATGGCAGCATCCACCGCCGCCACCACGGCAGTAGCCGCCGCCCTCTACAAATACACCTACACCCTCGGCCGCTCCCTCTACGTCCCCCTAACCTCCCGCTGCAATTCCATACCCCTCCCCTCCACGCGCGGACCCGGCTTCTTCCTCCCCCGTTCCGTCGCCGAGGCGTTGGCTCGCGTGCGCGCCGACGAGGTGCCCGGTTCGGTGATCGGCGGCGCGGAGAATTGTTACGACGATTGGGGGGACGAGGAGAGGGTTCCCTTGCCTCCGTACGACATGCCTTTGGTGAATGGCCTTTACGACTTTAATGATGATTTGCCGATGCATTTGGAGCGGCGGAGGGAAATAATGGTTGCATCGGCCGCCGGGGGTAGTGGGGAAGAGGAGATGCTGGATGATATGCTGCAGCCATCAATTGCAACAATCGTCAACGAAGTATCTTCTCGTCTCCACGACACGCCCAATTTCGATCAAGTGGTCATCGCCGGAGAGGGCGAGCCGACGCTACGCATGGATGCGCTACTGGCCGTGGCACGCAGCGTACAATCGTTCCGCAACGACAACAACCAAAACGGAGAAACTATCATCGCTTCCTCGAAACCGCAATCCGGCAACAAGCGCTACGGCAATATGAAACAATCCCAACAACTCCTCCTCCCGGTACGAGTCATCACCAACGGCCTGTGCTACGGCATACCCAACCTGGGATACTCTCCCCAAAATTTGGATAGAAGCGGGGCGATAATACCCCGGCATCGACACGTGATATTGAGGGACATGCTCGAGGCGGGGATATCGCGGGTGAGCGTGGCGTTGAACACCGCCAATCGACACGAGTACGACGTGCTGATGGAGCCCAGTTGTTATACCGGCGGCGGAATGATGGAGGGCGGCGACGAAAATAATGGTAATAACAACGTTGGTTTGAATAAGGAAGGCAACGACAACAACGGCAGCAGCAGCAACAACAATGCTGCCGCATTGGCATCATCGGCACCGCTCATGCCGGGAACGTCTCACGATATGGTATGCGAGTTCATCATGGAAGCGACGAAGTTGGGGATGGACGTGGAACTCACCGGCATCGATAGGCCGGAGGTTGATAGGAGGGAGACGGAGCGCCTGGCGAGGCTGTTGTTGAGCGTCGGTCCTACGTATAAGAGGAGGAAGATGATTCGCTGGCGAAAATATTTCGATTAGCCATTTTATTTCTTTGCATCCGCCGTGCCATCTAATTCTGATCGAAATAATAACGACCGATGAGATTTGTTGGAAATTTGACCTCATTCCTCTCCATCTCGTATTGAGGTTGACAAATGTTTCCACCGAGTTGTTATCTCTGGATACAAGTGTCTGCGTCTTTTAGAGGCACTCAACAATAAAATGTCCATTCTTTAATTGATAGAAGTACGCATACGATAGGGACTTTGCAAGAAGTTAAAGCCAGAACAATGCATTTTTATCTCTAGATATTTTGTTATATGATGCCATGTCTCGGTGTTTTTATAAAGGTTTCTGATTTTGCCAGTTGCACCAGGTCGATAAACAGTGTTAACGACAATTTTGCCTGGTATCTTCAAGTTCAAATGGACTTGCTTTTGTTGACAGTAAGTCCAGCCACGACATCGCTGTAAAAGCTTGTAAAAGGCTATTATTCACACATTCATTATAAATAACAGTGTAAGATCCAACTTGTGCTTATGCGGGCTGTATGTATCGTAGTGCCAGTTAGTTGCATGCAGCCGTGGGCCCCTGATGCCGAGCGCATATAAGGTCATGAGCTCTATGTAGATGGTATGGACACAATTGCACCACTAATGTTGTGGACGTAATAGTTGCGATGCAATACCTACCGGTAGTGGTGCTGTAAAGATTTGATAGTTGAAAATTGGTATCTATTATTGTTGCATCACCTAATCTATCACTTGCACTGGGGTGAGCATTGAATACATTATCCACTGTTCATATATAGCACAAGCAACCAGCAACAAAT
>JALLAS010000214.1:0-15929 GCA_036939415.1 Detonula confervacea | reverse complement strand
CGAAACCAGGGGGTGGAACCACAGCCACACAATTATTTAGAGTGCAACCATGCACTGCCGTCAACATCAAATCAATTGATGTTGTTCAAGGCGAAGGCAATACGATACCATCCCCATAACGGGAGCCCATCAAAAGAAGCACGAAATCGCTACGCTCGGCGGCCTCTCTTCCTCAACCCTTGGACAGGGCTTCAACATCACCCTAGATGCCTTGCCTTTGCCTGGCGCCGCTGGGAAGGGCGTCGGCGTATCCATCATAACCCCTCGCAGGTTGGGCGGGGCACACCCATAGCTGGGAGGGGCGGTACATGATCCATAGGGGAGTTGCAAGTGTGGCAGGGAACTGCGTGGACCAGTTTGGTGACTGTGTGGACGAGGATTGATTGGTTTCATCTTCGTCTGTCTCCTCCTCCTTCTTCTCATCCTCATTCTCCTCTTGCCCCTCCTCCTCGTCATCGCTGTGAGCAATATGCCTCACATCCACAAGAGTCCGAATCCCCCCATTGATTCAAAATTCGCATTCGGGAAACCTTCGACAAAGGTCGTACCCCCGCGGATAATTCAAGGGAGGCACGCTATGATTTCTCCGTGTGTTCATGAGCCCTCCCAGAACGCACTTGTGGGCGTGGAGGTAGAATTTATTGCATACAGCTGGAGAGTCGTCGCCGTTGTTGTCATCGGAGATACGGTCGAGATTCGTAGCGTGCGCCGCCGTATCGGCCCAGACCATTTGCGTCCACAAGATGGCGCAGTGCGAGAATATTATCATCAATGCGTGGAATTCGCGGCCGCTGCAGTGCAGCATGGGGGGGATGTGCAGTTCCATGGTTCGTGTTGGTACAACATCCACAATGTTCCTTGCTCGCATCTTGCGTTTGAGATTATTGATGGCGCTCATTTTTTCTCATCTATTTCTTCCGTAGAGGATGAACCAACGAGAACAACATGAGTGCCGACGTGACCGGGGCTCAGAGCCAATTGAAGATTGGAGGCGTTGTACAGTAAGGGTTGTCAAAGTAATGGCTGAAGCTCTCTGAAGATGAAGATAGCGAGTTTGAAGATTGCATGCGCTGCTATTTTAGCCAAACCGATCAGTGATGGATGAAAGACAGGTGTCATAAGATAAGACACCCAAAAACGACAAAATCCCATGCGATGAATTGTAACCTACGATACCTACTATTCCTATACTCTCCTATATATATGGTCTATCATCGTGCGTGCGTGCGTGTTCATGGCATCTCTCTGAATGTATGAGGGGATAATTCTTGGTCGATGCTCCCATCTTCAGAGATGGCATCCCATTCTCCTTGAAGATGAGTTGGCTAAATAATGCGCTTAATAATTTAGCTCGCCATCTTCATCATCAAGTTCGCCATCTTCATCTTTAACTACTTTGACAACCCTTAATATCCTAAAGTTGCTCCTATTCCACTGCCGTGCTGAATCGAAATCAAAATGCAGAACCCCATAGACTTCCGAGAGCTACGGCGCCGAGAAAGGCAAAGGATTCGCTCGACCAAAAACAAATCCAATGGTGACAGGGATTGTGTAAGTGGCAATGCCGTTGGGAATCTATCAAGTAAAGCAGGGGCGAACACAGCAGGTACTGGCGAGCTTTTAAACCCACATTCAACTGCAGACACATCAAAGTCAAAGGAGTCTTCTCTAGCTCATTATGAGAGCCTTTTGCTTAGAAACCAACTCTCAGATATTCATCAAGTGGTCTCCATTTCGGCGATTGATTCTGTTTTCTATGCTCAAAATTTTCTTCCGCATATGCAAGCACAAGAAATAACAAATTGGTTGCAATCCATACCTGAATACTCAAAACAACATAATGGTGACACTGCAGGTACTGGTATCAATATCAGTCAAACCGAAAGAGAAGAAATTCGTCAACACAATGGGAAATGGACACATCTAAAGCATGCTAGAAGAAAGGTAGCATTATTTGATGGAACGATTTACAATTTGCCTCCTGTTCTGCAGCGGCTGTCCAACACCCTTGTAGCAGTTGGGGCGTTTCCTTCCTCCCATTGCCCAAATCACGTGCTGATCAACGAATATCAACCTGGAGAAGGGATAATGCCTCATACCGATGGGCCTGCGTATGAGAGTCGCACAGCTACAATTTCCTTAGGTGGATCTGATGTCATTTTTAAGCTTTGGCCAAGGCATCAGCATGATGATACTGCTAAACATCCAGCATCTATTCAGTCAGATGATCCGTCACTTGAGGTGGTACTCCATGGAAATGGATCATTAGTCTTATTCACCAACGATGCGTATTTGCATCATTGCCATGAAATTCGTGAAGGAATCTTCGAGGAGACAACCAGTTTCAATGGAGTCTGTGGTAATGATGTTGGCGGAACCTTGGTAAAGAGGGGACACAGAATTTCTCTCACCTTTCGCTGCAAAAAATGACTCCAAAACCAAGCAGAAGACTCCATAACAATACACATGGGTTAGGAGTTAATGCAAACTATAACTTTTTACGCTTCATAATACATAATACTGTTTCATTTGGATTTGCGCCCCTTCCAACTTTTGAGCATATAACTGGTCTCTGATTTGTTTCCGTCATACCACTCATTGTTGCCAGCACTATCCTGATCGAAAGTATCAAAGTCATCAGTATGGCGAGAATCTTGAGCCACTGGAGCTGGATTTAGAGGCCCGCTCACAACATTCAGCCTATGTTGCTGCCAAACTGAGTGGGTATTTCTTTGTGTGGGTATATTACTGCCTTTGTCATAATTTGCATCCGACTGGCCATGATCCTCATAATCATCCATATAATCATGCTTAGGCTTCAAACTTATCCTACCGCCCAGCTTTCTGAGAACCAGCCAACGTCTAGCAACACTTTGCACGATCAGGATGTCAGCAAGGGTATTGATGTAATTCATACGTGCATCATAGCTTCTCCACTGCGCTTGTATAAAGGTGGCTGCAACCTCTTGGCCGTCTTGCACATATCTCCTCAGCTCTTCTCGGACTCTGTAGCCTCTATAAATTGCTTGGATGTAAAGAATATTGGCCAGGCGAACCGCAGAAGNTGTCGATTAAATGGATGTAATGTCCCTTGGTCGAAAGTGGGTGGGCTGGGGCGTGCCGGCGGATCCAATCCTGTGACCGTTACCCTTCCAGCCTTGCCTTTGCGAAATAAATCTGCAACGGACTCTGTGTCTGCAGTAATGCTAGGGTCCCCAACTTCAACAGATTCCATATCATATGCACCACTGGGACTTCTGGCTAGTCGAACCTCTGGCACTAAACGCTCTGCTTTAGTTGTTGCATGATTTCTCTCGCTCTGGTGTTGTTGTCGTTGATGCCTTTTCTCTGAATCCAACTTCAAATGCCATTGAATTTCTTTCAACTCTTCTTCCAATGCCATCATTTGTTTTCTATTTCTTTCAAGATTTCCATCTATAGCTGTGATCAGAGTTCCTTTTATCACATCCTTTTGTGATATTTTCACTGCAAGATCTTTCTGATGTGATTGAATTTCAGCCATGCGTTGCTGTAGAAGTGCTTCGTATGGTTGTGTACCATCTTTTTTTTCAGGCATCATATTGGCATCCTTTTTACTAACATTTTCACTGATAGCATCATTGCTGCTCTTCTTTTCCTCTCCCCAGACAAAACTGTCATCAAACTTATGATCAGGACTGAGAATAGGAAAGCTACAAAAACTCATATCATCCAAAGAATTGTTCTGGTTCAGATTGTACAACCCTGGTTTTAGTTGATGCTGAGGTTGGCCCTGACGTTTTGGAGATAAATCCCACCTGACTTTAGCTTTTCTAGAACGTGCTGTTTTATCTACTTTTTGCTGCGGCTGTTGTTGAGTAGAGTGGCTATTATTGTTTGTTCCTGTAAATGCTAAAAATCCCTTTGCATGTTTCAGTTTATCTCTCGCCGTATGAACCACATTGTTGAAAGGATCACTCGGAAAGTCATCATTTTTTGAATGAGCTTTGGTTGACTGTTTAGCATTTGAAGTTCTGTTCTTGGTAGCTGGACGCATCCGCTTCATTTTGTGCCTCTGTTTCCCTCTTGCATCCAAAAGGCCCTGCGTAGACCACGTAGTGCTACCATTAACACTGGCAGATGGAGAGGATCTTGGCTGGCTGAATAGAATGGGAGATGACCTAGGAGGACGCTGAGGTGTCTTAAATGTGCTGCCTCCTCTGCCACCGCGTAATGGCTGTTCGCTATCATTTATTGGCACCGCCGTGATCATGGATCCATCTTTGGCAACATCAATACGATAGCCATGATCCGCCTGGGGATCAATCGGCCGAAAGCCCGTATCAATAGCATTTTTAGACTTTGTGCCGCCACTCGGGCGCTTCCTGACATCGTCAGTCTTGCCATGAGTCTGTCGTCGACGAGAGGAGGACCGGGTGGAGGAGGACGGGACCGACTTGTAGTAATTATCGGCATTGCTCGGCGCAAAAGCTTGGATTAGACGCCTTCGCCTGCCGCCGGGAGAGCCCAGCATTGTTGCAGGTCAGTAGAAATTTAGTGCCCTTCTTCAACAACAACGTCCTCATTCTCCTTGACCTTGCTACGATTAATGGGCGGCACAAGAATCAGCCAGCATATCATACTATTATCCAGGCATTATGGAGAGAAATCCATGGCCATGGCGGTTTCGCGGGTTTGTTGCTGTTGGAATTGGAATGGTATGTGTTGGAAGCACGAAGCACATTCGACTTGAGAGAAAAGATCCGGCTTCACAAAGAAAAAAGAAAGAGCCCAACTTTTTTGTGAGCATTGGCAATTGGCAATCATTGGTTTTTGTTCTCTTTCTTTTTTGGTTTTGGTTTTGCAGCGATGAAAATTATTGTTCCCGGTTCCCGCCACGTCTCTTCTGTTGTTCCCGCCATCTGGCATAGCTCCCGCCCAAACCAGACAGGCACGAGCGAAACTATGGTAACGTGATCATTTCGTGATCTATTTATTTAGATCGTCACCATGAAATAATCAGAGTTACAGCTCACACAAAAGTGACGCTATAGATCACATCAAGTCACATCATCTCCACCACACATCGCTCCATCCACCACCGACCCGCCCACCACACGCACGCACGCACCATCGATTTCAATTCTATCACTTGAGAGAACACAACAACCAAAAAATAAAACCCCTTCACCTTGCTTGCTTGTGCTTCGTTCATGCATTTTATTGCTGTCAATCATCCTCCAAAACTCTCATAAAATCTCAAGATTGAAAACAAAATGGCACGTTTGACAGCAACTCTACTAGCATCTCTCTCCCTACTACCCACCGCCTGTCTGTCATGGCAGGCTGCCCGGACGGCGCAGTCGAAGCAGCATATGCCATCACCTAACAGACTCGCTGATCCCCCCACATCATCATCTCGACGAGCCATCCTCCTCGGTTCCCCATTCCTCGCCCTGACAACCCTCTCCACACTTGCCAACGCCGCTCCGCCAAACGCTGTGCCTGACCTTCAATTCACCACTTCGCCTAGTGGTCTGCAATACGCCGATGTCAAGTCCGGTAGCACGACCTCTCCATCGCCGTCGAATGGCCAGGCCATCTCCATCGACTATGTGATGTCCACCACGGGTGCAAGGTATGGTAGCAAGATATACAGCACCCAAGATGCAGGTGCTCCTTACAGATGGACGCTGGGCGACGGCTCGACAATTCCGGGGCTGGAGGAGGCTGTGAAGGACATGACTCCGGGAGGGATCCGGAGGTTGATCATACCTTCGAAGTTAGCCTACCAGTCAACATCAGCATGGATCAGTAAGTTGATGTCTCCTGTTACCTACTTTTTTTATATTTACCCTTCGAAATCCAACCTAACCTCATTATTCTTTTGTTTGTGCATTCCAGAGGAAGAATGTCAAGACAAAAAAGGCTTGGGACCGATACCACCACCATCTTCTGCACTGGGGGAGTTCCAAAGATTCAAGAACATCTACTGCAATCCAGACCGCCAATATCAACCCGATCTTGTCCTGGATGTGAAGCTCTATGGAAAGAGATAAACGCCTATTCAAAATTTCATCAAGGTAAGCACCCTGTTGAGGATGATGTGGATAATGTATTGTCGGAGTTGTGTGAACATAATATCGAAGTTCAGCAGGCGTTGCTCGGGCTCCTTTCCTCATGAGCCGTATCCTGGAACAAAAGGTTCCATTTACGTGATGCAAAACGGGTGTCACTGTCTTCGTAGAGGAAAAACTATCAACTTTTTAACCCAACTTTGGCTCTTTTCTAGTGGGCTATTGATTGGACCTGTCTGTTGGAACATTTCTTGTACTTCTACCCCAGCAATGGGATTGGGAGACATCTTAAAGATCACTATGACAAACATCACTCACCTTACATTTTTCTCTGGTTTGCCATGTTTTAGGTTCGACCCAACATACACGTGCACCATCACATTAGTCTTTACTACATGGTCTCTACCTGTAATGACGCCATTCCGTGGTGTCAACGTGTTGTCAGTTGAGCCCTGTAATATTACACTGGAATATACTGTTATGTGATATTATGTCCTTTCTTGTATAGCCGCTAGTTGGTAACATCCAGGTGTATCATGCATGGATCAAGCAAGCCTTGGGCACGTTGACAACCTCGTATTCAATTGAAATAAACTGTAAGTGGCAATAAATAAGAATAATATTCTAAATTTAGCATTGGAACCCTCGAATCTAAGATGCGATTTGATTAATAATTAGACACGCCAATTAATGCCCAACCGCCTGCCCGCCTGCCATGCAGGGAATTGCACGATCTTACGTAATCAACCAGTGAAAGGTGCCTGACATAATAAGACGACATTGATGAAGATACATAGATACCTATAGATACCTATGACTCCTTCCACGTGTGGACATCACACATCATCAAGAAATCAATCAGCGAAACATCAAACACCGCGCGCCACCTACCTACCTCCAACAGATTCCAACAGCATCGGCCAACAACCAACCATTACGAACAATCACCAACACCAAAATCCACCAACCACCATCCAACAATCCCATCAATACGAAACCCACTGCCTGCCTCTGTCCAATCATCGAAAAGGTGCATTCTGGTGCATTGATGCTGTTGGATGGATCAACTTTTAACTTCTAGGAGTAACAAATAGAATAATGGCAATTGAAACCCCATACATTGTATGAAGCATCAAATATGTCCAAGAAATACATTACAACAGTTCCCATCATCTTAAAGTTGATCATTTGCATCAGTTTAGCAGTAGCAGATGCAAATCACAACAACTATTATGGGTTTGGGATCCCACACACAACTACATCTCGCGGGTTTGCATTCTTTTCTCCGCGCGGAGGTGGAAATTCAGATTCAGACAATGAGAGCAAAATTGATACCATCATTGAATCACCATCTGATGGTCGGCAACAATTGATTGGAGTGATTGATTTACGTCCTGAGCTTGAACCAGATAGTATTATCTTGGCGCAGGAAAGCAACGCTGATGGAAATGACGAAACAGCAGATTCCACCTTGGAAAATATTGTTCAGCAAGGACAATTTCCTACGACTGACACCAATCAGGATGAAATATTAACCGAGATTGAAATTGAGGAGATGCAGGATCAACAAGCCGCGTCATCTCACTCCATCGGAAGTTTATGTCACACCGTCTATCTCATCGTCGCGTACGATTTTGACAATGGAAAGACGGTACTGAATGGATCCTTTGGGGGCACAAAGCTCATGGCTTTTATTGACGGGGTTCGTAGTCGCTGGCATGGAGTAATGAAAAGCCAAGAAGAAGGCACAGGCCAATCCAATGGGGAGAGTGATGCCTCAACAAAACTGGTTGTATTTTTGGTGCCATCATCACCATCATCTTCAGTCGCAAATACATTGCTCTCTGATGGCATTACATCTTCTACCACAACTGAGAACATTTCAGTTTATTCTTTGACAGATGATGACGAAAATGCCAATCAGTTGGATGCTTCCGGTGCAAAGTATCTTGTCAATAGGCTGTCCGAAGCATTTGCTTATGGCGGAGAGGATTATAAAAAAGTGGAAAAACCGTTTATTGTAGAAATGCTTGGTGTTATCAAGAATGCAGGGCAGGAGAAAGAATGCGAGGCTGATGATGGCAATGGCTCAGACAAAAAATATGAAATGAATGAGGTTCTTTTGAGACACGTCAAATGCACAGTAACAAAAGCTAACTCTTCAGTGGGAACACCAAAGTCTACAGCAGCAGCAGCCAATTCAATCCAGGAGTTCCAAGACCTCATAAAACAGGTTTATGACAGTGCCGGTGGTTCTGGCCACAATCTCAACTTTCAATAAAAAAGGTTTATTTTGTAATATGAAATAACAAGCGTATAATATGACATGCCAACTAACAAGTGAGAGATGTATCTCTACTACAATTACACTCTTAATAGTATACCGCCACATAACTCAATCATAATATTGCTCTATCACAAGCAACATGACACCAGAATTCATTCAAACACGTTGAACTCATTAAATTCACCGCGCGTCCTCGATGACGGACGTCGAATACCACGCCCAGCCTTTCCAGCCGACGACGACAGCGACCGTCCTATTCCAATCTCGTCCCAACTCGCTTGCTGCCGTGGATGTTGTTGCCGATATGGCTCGGGCGATCTCCTCGCATTGCTGTAAGAGGTTAAGCTCTGTCCCACAACAACATCTCGATGATTGTTATTGTTGACGATATTATTATGGTGGTCATCGTAGTCGCTGCTACTCGTTCTGTCGTGGTTGTTGCGAAAACTGCCCCTGCTCAAAGATCGAATTAATCCCCCTCCCCTCGACTGCTTTTTGGTGAACGACGATGACGAGGACGTGTTCCTCTTGAATATGCCCAACCCGCCGCGGGAGGAGGATGCGGCCGAGGATTGCCGGCTGCGATGGCTGAATGCCGATTTGGCGCCAGTGCTCTTGGCATCGTTTTCGTCGTCGGTATGCAAGGTTTCGGATTTGGCGGCCCAGTTCGGATCATTGTTGTTGCTGTCTGCAGATGCTTGCCCTCGGCCATGACTGCTACGCCCGCGGCTCAAAGACCTTGGCTTGCCCCGGGACAACAGCCTCTTGAACGTCGAAGATCCCGACGTCGTATTATTGGACTGTCGGCTCGTGCCGGAAGGATCGACGCTGGCATTATCCTCCGACGACGGAGACTCTCCTTTATTGGCCAACGGTATGGTCTCTCCTCCCGCTCCCTTCTTTCTGAAGGGCTTTAGCGACGCCGAACGAATTTTGGACAGTCCGTCCCGCACCGCCGATCGGGACCTTCCCCGTCGGCCGACGTTGTTTCGCTCTTCGCCCCTCCCGCGGGAACCGCGGCCGTGTCGCGATCCGGAAAGGCCGCCGCCGTTGTCGGGGCCCTGGGAGAGGGAAGTGGTCCATTCTTCGAGCACCTCTTGTTTCAACGATACATGATCGTCTCCTGCGGTTTGTTGGCTGTGCGCGCCTCCGCTGCCGATGCGACGATGCTGTCTGGACTGGGCATTGCTTTGCCTTTCGGCGATTTGCTGTCTCATTTCGCGACGGCGGCTGAGCAGCTCCTCCATGGTCGTCGGCTGCCCGGCGTTATTGTCGTTGCTTTCTCCATTTTTGCCCCTGCCGCGTCGACTCGTATCATTCCCAATGTTGTTGTCATTTCCGAAATCATCCCTGCCGCCTCTGCTACGACTGTTCCTACCACCCTTCTTCTTCCCATTCCCATTCCTAACCTTGTTGTTGTTCCTCTCGCGACTCTGACTCCGCCTCTCTATGGGGATGGGCTTGGGCTGCTCCTCCAACCCGTGCGGATTCAAGATGCTCCTCCTCCTCTTTTCGGATGCCAGCGATACGTGACTGTGATCTCCGTCGGTGACATTGCCGTCGTCGTCGTCGTTGGGATTTTCCCCGCAGAACATCTGCGCCTCCTTCACGCGTTCTCTGGATCGACTGGTGGAGCGGCGGGCACGGGCGCGTATTTGGGCGGCGGCCTGGAGGATGTCGCTCGTGGTGCTCGGCGAGGATGATTCTCCCCCCATGTTGTTGTTGTTGTTATCTGCGTTGGTAGATCCTCTCCTCTTGCCCCTGCTTCTAGCGCGGGGAGACAAGGTATCGTTCATTGGAATTTCATACGTTCCTTGTTGTTGCTGTTGTTGTTGATGCTGCTGTAGTAGTTGTTGTTGTTGCTGCGCCGCGAGGAGCTTGACAGCCTTCCTTTCCTTCTTCTCCTTCCTCCTCAATGCCCGCGCGGTCTTTTCCTCCGCCATCCTCGCCCTCGCCTCCCCGGCTGCGCCGCCCCCATTATCTTCCGTTTCCACCGTAGAGGCAGTTCCATTATTATTATTGTTGCCCGTAGTAGTAGTAGTACCCACGACGGTCTCGGTCAGGCTGCTCATCCTGGCAATAATGTCCGAGGCTTCGCCCAGTATGCCCTCGGTGGATTCGTCTTGCGCTCCGCCGCCCGCGGCTCGTCGCGGGGGAGGGGGCTTTCGCTGTCGTCGATGCATCGATTGGCTCTTGGTCGACGACGACGGCACGGAACCGACGCTCTCCTTTCGTTTGAAATCATCCGCCGCTTCGTTGCCGGTCCCATTCATATTATTGGAACCCCCCCTTGGCGGCGGCGGAGGAGGGGGCGGCATCCGCAGCCTGCCCCCCGTGGCCGACGACATTACCGATGCCGAAGCTTGCGATCTCATCCCCACGGACGATTGTCCGTCGTCGCCCCACACGTCGTCGAAGGAAATGGAATTGTTATTGCTACTATTTCCCATCATTTCCTGCTGCTCCATGACCAGTCTTTTGCCGAGCTCCTTCAACGACGAGATCGGATCGAAGTCATCGTCATCGACAACGGTATTGTTGCCTCCTGGATATTGATGATGATGATGATGATTATTGTTCGTAGTAAATGTCGGATTCTGCTGCTGCTGCTGCTGATGCGTCGTCGTCATGTGGATATTCTGCGCCGGTTTCGGCGGAGGCGGCGGCGGGGGATGCCTATTACTGCTGATGCTGCTGCCACCGTGTTGTTGTTGTCTGAATAACGCTTCCGGAGATCGTTCTCGTCCCCGCGATGACGCCCCGCTCGAGGCAGCGGCGGGTCGTCGTCCGCGTCCCTCGTCGTTATTGTTTTCGTCCTCGTATTCGTTTTCGGAGGAGGAGGCATCGGACATGGTCCACGACTTGGCCGACGACTCTTCTTCCGTTGTTGCCGTTCTATTCGTTTTCGTGGAGGGCGTGGCGGTGGCCTGACTCCCCGTGGTATTGATGTTGGCGGTACTACTGCTATAATGATATTGTTGTTGTTGTTGATGATGTTCCTGCCTCATGCTATTATTTCCCAAGGAAGCAAATCCCCCCCCCGACGTATTTGCATTCGAGTTGGGGTTCAAGGAGCACAAGGGACAATCCTGCAATAATACCCTCCATTGGAATGAATCATCTCGACACGCGAGCTCGATGTTGGGATGGCGGATGCACCGGCCCTGTTCGTTTATTTTTCCTTCGTGCATCATCATGCCCGCGCTTTCGTTGCAGCTATTGTTGTTGTCGTAATTATTCTCTTCTTCGTTACTATTATTGTGGAAGCTCGATCCCCGTTGTCGAGTGGGAGTTTTCCTTCTATGAATAGTAGTTGATGCTGATGCTGCTGATGATGATGCCGCAACATCGGCAGGATGGGCCTGGCCACGCTCCCGCGATTTGCGTCCTCGGCTGCGACTGCTATTCCGCTTCGGTAGCACGTGCGCGTGGGAGGCGGTTCGGCTTTGCATAATGTGGTTGGCACTAGAGGAGGGCTGGTTGTTATTGTTATTGTTATTATTGTTGTCGGATGCATTGCCGGATGACGATGTTGTTGGAGTGCCTCGTCCCCGGCTGGAGGGTCTGCTGCGGGGACTGGCCCGCGGCCGCGGCGAAGGAAGATATTCGTCGGATTGTTGCATGCCGTGCGTTCGTTGTTGGTGGTGTTGATGCATTGCCATGGTTTGATATTGCTGCTCCACCATGGTTGATGCAATTATATGATATTCGTTCTCTCGTAGCGTAGGATGGAAAAAGTGATGTTGATACTCTTGTCTATCGATCGGGAGATGGATGGATGTTAGGCATGTATGTTTTGCAGAAAGCTCGACGGACCTGACAGCTAGCTGTGCGCCGAATGCAATGGCTGGGTCGCTCGTGGCGCTTTCTATTCTCTGTTCCTATCGCCTGCTATCGATAAGGTACCTAATTATTGCGAATAGGTATTCCCCAGCGCGCCCGGGCTCTTGCTTCGTTTCTCCAAATCTATCATTCAGATTTATTCAGATCTACATATTATTCGTCAGATCACCGCTGCGCGCGCGCTGGTTCTCAGGTTCTCTCCTGAACCGAGAGCTGAAGAGATGATACTCCTACATAGGAGTATTAGGTATTTACGGTAATATGTAGAGCTTGGATATCTTCATCTAGAGAGAGCGCGCGAGCGAGCGAGCGTTCGTTCACGGTTCGTTCTCGTGGCTGGCTGGAAGAAGTTGCATGTTGAAGAGTTGCACAAGAGTTGTATGTTGTATGTTGCTTGGATGGGTGTGTCTTCAAAGCAAATATCTCTTTTTTATGTTAGGACCCTACTATTTTTAAATGTATCATTATTCGTTTATAGCGTATTACCACGCCAGAAATAATTGGGGATATAGAGACAAGCCCCACGCACAGGGCGTGCATGCACTGTGATACCACATACAACGAAGCTTGACGGGACTAGGGCAGTGATAAACCAAGGGCTTAGCGGATTCCATAATATCGTACACGAGGGCTGGCCCGGACAGATTTTTATGCATAGAGAATCCTAAAGAAACACGAAAGGACAGAATAAATAACGGCCTTAGACATGAAGGACACGTCCGTTCCGTCCGTCCGTGACTAGTAGTCGCTGAATAACTGGGAGTCTCTATCGGTTGAGATAAGGCGCTAACTCTCCCGCTATAAAAGCCATCACATCGTGATCACCATCGTGCGTGATCTCCGTCCGGATGGATCCAAAATCCACGAAGCCCAAGATAGAAAAGATCATCACCATGGCGTCCGCGCCCACCCTACAATATCCCCCCCGCCCATGCATATCTAGCCTAGCCACCATCCTCGCCCTTCCACTACAAATTCGTACCGCCCCATCGCAATCCACCGTAGTCCTGCCCCTGAGTTCTACTCGCGCTTGATTCATAATGGTTCGCATCATCGACAAAATCCATGCAAGGCGGAAGGAGTACAAATTGGAGAGGGAAGCACTGGCTGCATCTTCACATTCAGAGCAAAAGCAAGCTGCCGTCTCCGCCGATGACAGCACTCACAGCCACCTCAAGAATCGGCCGCAAAGGCCGCAGACGCAGCAGCAAATCAATGATTCAAAAGAGGCAGATGCTAATGCTGTCAAGCAATCATCATCCTCCATAATACCGCCGGGATGGTACTACTCCTTCGAATTCTTCCCGCCCAAAACCGAGCCGGGTCTCGACAACCTCCTAACGCGCATAGATCGCATGTCTCGCCGGTTGGATCCCCTCTTCGTCTCCGTCACCTGGGGAGCCAACGGCTCCACCCTCTCTAGAACGTTGGCCGTGGCATCGCACGCGCAGCGGTTCGCGTGTGTGGACGTATTGCTTCATCTGAGTTGTACCGGTTTGACAAGGGAGCAGATAGCGCAAATTTTGCACATGGCCAAGTCTTCCGGGGTACGAAATATATTGGCATTAAGGGGAGATCCGCCGCAGGGTAAACGGGCTTGGACTGTAGGAGACGTTAGTGGCGGTGATTGCCATCGTGCCATAGATTTGGTCAAATTGATACGGAAGCTACATGGAGATTACTTTGGGATAGGAGTGGCAGGCCATCCGGAGGGGCATCCATCTTCTGTCAAAGGAGAAAAGGGCAGGCTTTTGGAGATGCAACATTTGAAAGAAAAGTTGGATGCCGGTGCGGAATTCGTCATCACTCAGTTCTTCTATGATGTGAATGTATTCCTGGAGTATGTAAAGAGGTGTAGGAAGTTTGGCATCCATTGTCCGATAATACCTGGAATCATGCCGATACAATCGTACTCGAGCCTAGTGAAGATGACTCAATTCTGTGGAATTTCCGTTCCTTCTTCGGTATTTGGAAGATTACAGAAAGTTCGCCATAATGACGAGGCTGTGAAAAAGATTGGATGCGAGATTGCCAGTGAAATGTGCCGGACTATATTGACATCGCCGCTGTTTCCAGATGCTGATGTGCTAGTCGACGGATTTCATTTTTATACCTTGAACTTGGAGCGAAGTACCACACGGATATTAAATCAGTTGGGCGCATTAGATGTCATGAGCGATTCGGGTAGTTCGGGGCCAATTCGAGCGAAGCCTAGTAGCAAGACCAAAGTAGTGGACTTCGTGCCTGGGGGTGGAGCTAATAAAGATGCTTCAAATGGCAATCAAAATGGGGCTGGGACGACAATGAGGAGAGAAAGGAAAGAATCGATATCTGAACATGCAAGATCTACTCGACGCGTCCTCCCATGGAAGCCATCGGCAATGGATAACCGTTTAAAAGAAGATGTACGGCCTATCAACTGGAGCAATAGGCCCAAATCTTATGTCATGAGAACTGATGATTGGGATGAGGTAAGGATTTGATGCGTACATTCATTATGTTGAAATTATTGATACAGTTGACTGAGATCTTATACTGATGTCAATATGAAAGTATCCAAATGGTCGTTGGGGTGACTCAACAAGCCCTGCATTTGGCGAACTATCTGAGCTATCACACTTCTATTGCTTCAGTCTTGGCTCTGATGATGACCGGCGTGCCATGCTAGGAAATTGCCCTCTCACCGAATCAGATGTATATGAGGTGTTTGCTAGGTATGTAGAAGGCACTGTTCCTCAAATTCCATGGTGCGAGACACCCCTACAGCCGGAATCATTTCCGGTCCAGCCCCAGCTAGCCAAAGTGAACAGGTTAGGCCTCCTGACTGTGAATAGTCAACCCCCAGTAGATGGTGCCTCGAGCAGTCATCCTGCTTTTGGGTGGGGTGGCAAAGGAGGAAGAGTATACCAAAAAGCATATGTTGAATGTTTTGTGAGTCCAGATAAAGCAAACAGACTCACTAGAATGGTAACAGACTATCCGAACATGAATCTATACGCTGTGAACTATTCCGGGCAAGAGTTGCGGGTTGGGGTTGAAGAGGGCGGGATAACTGCACTTACGTGGGGCGTCTTTCCGAACCGAGAAATCCTACAACCAACAATTTTTGACCCAGACATATTCTTGGTTTGGGCAGAAGAGGCATTTTCACTGTGGTCTACCATGTGGCTGAATTTGTATGATTATGGAAGTGACAGTCATGAATTGATAGAGAAAATCAGGGATACCTATTATTTGGTTGCAATAATTGACAATGACTTCACAAGTGGAGGCGAAAAAGGATCAAAATTCCCGCTCCTGGACACAGTGGAAAAGGTATTCCAGGGTTCTTATTAAATGGCACTGGGGTGAATGAAAATATAACCACTCTTCAGTATTGAGTCTAGATCAAACTGAATTATCGAAGTCCAAAGAAGCGAGACTGTTAGGAAAGGGACACGGAATGCCATGGCCGTTTGTGAATGAGCTACCTGATCCAGTTGTGCGCCAAAGTTCTGTTGATCTCTGCTATTTATTTAGCTTTTGCGATGGTACCGCGATCTACTGATACTTTTCTGTCGCAATTTTCTTGTTATCAATGGAGTGAGAGCTCAGGCTTCAATGTGGTGAACAGTGCCAACATCCAGCCAGTGACCCCCAAATTAGTACACGAGGCTCCACAAGTAAATTGATCCTAACCCTATTGCTGTTAGACCCGTTCCCAGGTCTTAAAATCGATGTATAAATCGATGTATTTGGTCGAT
>JALLAS010000213.1:0-16041 GCA_036939415.1 Detonula confervacea | reverse complement strand
GTTTGACGAACGACAACAATAATCCTTTGAAGAGCCTTGGCCAGCCATGTCTGATCGTATTTATCATGCATTCCGTGGCGATGGACCTCGATGGACGATGCGATGCGATGCGAGGATGGACCATGCATGACCCCCGATGCCTTTTGATCGTCGGAGACCAAGCAGAGAGCAGAGAGAGGACAGCGCTTCGGCATCTAGTTTAGAGCGTGACGAAGAGTTGACTAGGCCAGCGAGCGAGAGTAGCGTTGCCCGGTTGGGATAGCCAAGCAGCGGTTCGGCGCGGTCGGCGGCATTTATTGACATCGGGCATCATTTTAAGTATTATTTTTCCAATATTATTTTTCGCTCGCCCTCCAAATAAAAATAATATCCAAAACCAAAAATAAGTAAATAATGGACGGCTCCGGCTCCTCCATCGAATCAACAACAATGGACGGCTCCATCCGAGACTACGACGAATCGCCGCCTTCCCCATCGTCGTCCATGGACCTGGTCTCCTCCTGGCTGACCTCCGCCCGCCTCTCCTACGCCATACCCAACTTCGAAATGGCCGGAATAATTTCTCCTCGGAGCTTCGTCGATTTGGACCTGCCGTACTACGAGGCGCTGGGGGTGACGAGGGCGGACGATCGGAAGAGATTGTTTTATTTGATTCACGAGGTCAAGAAGGCGTTCGAGCGGGAGGAGGAGCAGGCTGCCAATGCTAATGCTGGTGCTAATGCTGGGAAGAAGACGGGGGATCGGAAGAAGAAGAGGGTTAGTGGTGGCGGGAATAATAATGTTGGTCGGCGGAGGAGTGGGGAGGAAGTAGTGAGTTACGATATTGGCCGGGATAGTGACGAGGATGACGAGTACGCCGATGAGGAATTTCAAACTCCATCGCGAGATTTGGACGAGCCGAACAACAATGCCGATAACGACCTCGCCGTCCAGACGACGCCCCGCCGCAACGACGACTACGACCACAACGACGAATACGGCGACGAATTGGGCGACACGATGTCCACGGTCGAAACCCGTTTATATTCGGAACCGATTTCGCCGGTCACGCTCAGCTCCCCCATCGCGTCGGGCGGAGGAGGAGACGGCGCTTTCCGCTTTGACAACGACGACGACGTAGGAGCCAGGGGCGGCACCGCGGGGAGGGGAAATTCAAGCAGTAGGACGAGGGAGCAACTTCGAAACGAGCTCGAGCTTCGGGCGTTCAAACGCCGGCAGGGAAAAATCGTGTTGGAAAAGAACAAGAATAACAACAACAAGACGAAGATGCAGCAGCGGCTGGAGAAGGACGACAATGACGACGACAATGACGATGATTATTTTACTAGCGAGATTATTGGCGACGAACGAAGGAGTCGCAAGTCGAGCAGCAAGAGCCGGCGCAGGCAGTCGTTTTTGCCGTCGGTGGCGGGGAGCAAGTCGTCGAGGACCTCTCGCCGATCGAGCATTGCCGCGCCGACGACGAAGAAGAAAGCGAGCAATCATCCCAAAATGGACGAGTCGTTGACGTCGGATGGCGGCGAAGCGGAGGATGATGCATGCCTTCGGTCTCACGGCAATGATGACGAATGCAAGTCGGAAATGAAATTGGATTATGACGACGACAGCGTCGACGATGACGGGATGATTACGGCTCCCAAGAATATTATGTCCACCTCTTCCGTCAGGTCGGCCGTGGACGTTCGGTCCCGCCGAAGCAGCATCGGAATGGCGCACCACAATCGATCCACCATCAAAAAGACCAATGTTGCGAAAGGAGGAGGAGGCAAGAATAATCAACGACGGTTGAGCATACCCCGTGGCGGTGCCAAGGCGTCGTCGTTATTGTTCGACAGCGAGGACGACGACGACGAGAGCGTCGCGAGCGAGACGAGCGATTTGAGCGCTAGCCTGTCGAGCCTTCATTCCGTGGGCAGCAGGAGCACCGCCAAGGGCAACATCGGCGACATGGACGAAAATCAGTACGGCAACGTGGAGAAGAGGAGGAGCGTTGGCAGAAAACTAATGGCCGGCAGGGGCGGCGGCGTCGGAAGCGGAAGCGGCGGTTCCTCCGTTGCATCGCTGAGATCGACGCACATCGCGGGCAGCAAGAAGAGATTGAGCACCATCCCCTCCAGTTCCATTGCTCCGTTATCGCCCCAGGTGGGCTTGTCGTCCATCCAGTTGGAAGAGAGCATTGCCGCAGCCGCCGGAGGTACCGCTTCCTCGCAGTCGGTGGGGCCGCGGAATCCATCGAGACGAAGGAGTAGTCTCGGAGGGCGAAGCACTAATTCTTCCGGCGGCAGCAGCAGGCCCAGCTCGGCCGATTCCGCCGGGTCGAGATCAGCCAGAAAGAAGATGGTGAAGCAGGGCGAAGAGTTGTTGGCCAAAACCAAGCAGGCCGGCGGGGCGGGCACTTCGAAATTGGGCATCGGAAGTCTCGGCAGCCCGGAAAGCGTCGCCAGCGGCGGCTACAGCCTCTCCAGGCCCTCCTCTCGCAGCAATTTGGATACCGGGCGCAGTAAGAAACAACTCAATGTCTCCACGACATCTAGCAGCAACAACTCCGTCTCGTCCGCCCGTAGCAGTCGGCAGCGTCGTAAGATGAAGTCTCCCACCGATACCGGTCTAGGATCGGTGCGTTCTCGGTCCAGGTCGCCCACGCCTACCTCCTCCCGAGCGACCACTACCGCCAGCAGCAGCAGGCCAAGGCATCAATCGGCGCCGAGGTCTCCGTATTCGCCGGCGCGCAATGCGAGATCTCCCGCATCTTCCAGAAGCGGTAGGTCGGTGTCTCCGAACCGAATGACTCGTCATCGCACAACAAACCAGCCGAAGTCCCCATTATCCAGAGGAGGGTCTCCATTGAGAGGATTGGGCGTGGTGGGCTCCAAAGCCCTGTCTCCGGTACGATCTCGTTCTCCCGCGCGAAACGCCCGGCCGATTTCTACCACGAGGAGTCCCAAAAGCAGGGCAACATCGCCCAAACGCAGTCCGAAAGGCAGATCCACATCTCCCAAAAATAACCATGGAGCCGTGTTCGTGCACGGCATGCCGGAGGATGATTCGTGGGCCTCGCAAATTGGCACCCTTCGACAGGCCTTCGATTCCGAGCACGAACAATACCTGGAGGACAATGCCTGCGGCAAAGGCGAGGAAGCGGAGGAAGAAGAGTACGAAATGAGAATTAGGGTCATCGTGAGAAAGCGCCCCATGTCCAAACGCGAGGCCTCCGACGGCGCCGAGGTCGATGTCATCCATCCCCTGGACTATGCAGAGCACGGGCGCATACTGGTGCATCAGGCGAAAACCAAATTGGACCTGTCGAAGGAGATCGAGACCACGAGCTTCGCGTTCGATAACGTGTTCGATGAGCATTCGAACAATAATGAGATTTATCAACGGGCGGTGAGGAGCCTGATTCCGGGGGTGTTTGGCGGAAAGTGGGCAAGCGTGTTTGCGTATGGCCAGACCGGAAGTGGCAAGACCGTGAGTACTGAGCTGCGTTTTCGTACCAATTGTTCATGTGTGCTATTGTGCAACTCTATCTTCAAACCAGAGATGAGTGAGAGATGTGAATTGAAAGATCACTTTGAAGAGAAATCATCATTGATCTTTTCTCAAAAGAATCCACTCGAGAGATCCACGCAGCATCATTACCGTTTGTTCACACGAGAATCTTATATTTGGTTGACTCGGTTTTCTGTTTTCCTCCTCCATTCATAGTTCACAATGATGGGATCAAACGCCACGGGATGAAAAGCTGGTAACCAAGCCGAGAATATGTCCAATAGTCAGAATTTGGGATTGTACTTCTTGGCAGCTCAGGACGTGTTCCGAATCGCTCAAGATCCTGCGTACTCAAGCGACATATCCATTGGCGTCAGCCTATTTGAAATATACGGCGGCAAGCTCTTGGATTTGTTGAATGCACGTAATCCAGTAAAGTGTCTTGAAGATAGGAGAGGAAAGGTTTGCTTTCCGGGTTTGAGTGAGCACCCTGGTAAGTGGTTCAAGTTGTGAACAAATCATTTGTCATTGCCATATCTTGCATCATTGAAACAAAATAAAATACACACTCTAATACACATATTTTCTTGGCTGAATTATTGTAGTGGATAGTGCAGAGGAGTTGATGGACATAATTGAAGCCGGCGCGCTGAACCGTTCCACTGGCACTACCTCTGCCAACGCTGACAGTAGCAGGTCTCATGCGGTGTTGCAACTCAGCCTTAGAAAGGATGTCGGGAGGATGAAGAACAAAGAGCATGGTAAGAACTTGCTTTAGCATTTGGGATGTTTTTCGCTACTGCAATATCATCCAAGCTGATCATTTTATACCATCATGTTGGTGTGTCCGTCCCTTAACAGGGCGACTCACATTCATTGATTTAGCGGGCAGCGAACGAGGCGCTGACACGTCGAAGGCCTGCCGCACGACACGGATGGAGGGTGCAGAAATCAACACCTCTTTGCTCGCGCTGAAAGAGGTCATTCGCGCTCTGGCTACGGGAAGTTCTCTCAAGCGCATCCCGTTCAGGTGCGATATGCCATGTTATGAGATTATTTTCGCATTTAGTCTGTCGTAACTGTATCCTTTCTGACCCATTTTGTTGATTTCAGAGGGAGCAAGCTCACCCAGGTACTGAAAGAAAGGTAAGACACACTATATTATGAACATAATGTGGATTGTGCTTGTTCGACCTCTTCGTTCCTGACCCATCACATCTTCAATCTACCACATAATGATTTTCAGTTTCGTAGGGAAGAACTCACGGACCGTAATGGTCTCCTGTGTTGCCCCCAACATGAAGAACTGTGATCACACTGTGAATACGCTCCGATACGCAGACAGGGTCAAAGAGCGTGATCCCGAAACTGGCAAGCTCTCAGCGTCTGTCGCTGCCCACTCCCAAATCAAGAGGGACCGTGGCGCAGACAGTATTCTGATGAAAGTCAAGCTGCCGCCGCGTCCACTCACAGCTCCAGCCGCGAGCTTCCGCATAGATAGGGAGAAGAAGACGGCGAGTCTTCAGACGACGATGATATTCCTCCTCCGCCGTCGAACGAAGAGTTGCTCCTACGATCATTGGACGAGGTAGTTTCATTTGAGGAGGGAGAGGAATACAAAAATAATGAGTCTGGCTATTCTGAGATTGACTACGACAAAACTTTTGATTCCGGCGACGACTATGATTCGCTTGAAGAGGCCCTGAAATCAAACGACAACCTGCCCTCTGTGGCTTTTATTTCTCACAATAAAAAAGAACCAACAACTTTGGCGAGGCCTCAAATGCTAAATGAGAAAGAGGCCGCAGAGTCTTTGATTGCAACACACAAATCTATCATGTCGAAATTGCTCCTCATGTTACAGGTAGGATTGATGGAAGCAATGCACTTTTTGAAAAACTTTGAACCACATTAACCCAACTCTTTGACTTTCTCGTCTGTATTATTATCAGCATGAGATGACTTTGGTCAATGACACCGACGCAAATAGAGACAACATTGATGAGTACTTGAAAGAGCTTCAGAGTATGTCTGATGAGAGCTTGTCGTTGCTTTCTACCCTGAGAGAGGTGAGCATTAATTGTCTGAGTTCTTTCCCTTCCATAAATGCCAGTCTTTCTTCCATTCTCATTTCTTTCGTTGCTGTTGCAATACGGTAACAGTCGCTTGCAAGTTATAATGAGACGAAGAATGCCAAACAGAAAGGGAACGACAGCTCCCAGAACATTATGTCCACATCATGCGATTAACCTTTTCTACCCAACCTTGCTCATTGCCAGCTACTCCTATTTGATTACAAACAGCCGTCTTTTTGAAATAGAGAAACTGCGATTCCGTCGTGAGAGGAATCCTCGGCCAGATCCAAGAGAGCAACTGAAATAGCTGAGCGCCAAATCCATTTTCCAGGAGGTGGGTCCGTGGCATTACAAAGAATATAGCCGCGATTTTCCTTCGTACCTCCTTCTTTACGCCACTTATCCGAAAATACAGGTACCTCCGACGGGATGCATGTTGGTGGGTCGAAAGTGTATTCTTATAGATTTCGTGTGATCCTCGAATCACATCTTCAGAAAGTCCCATATCGTTCCACAAATCTTGACCTATTATGTACGGTATGAGACATTTGAATTGGAGAAATCCAAAACAGCCATAGTGTATCCACAACACAGTGTGCTAGGCTTCCCGCAAGCAGGATACATCATGGCTTATTCTGTGGCTTCATTGATTTCTGTCGAGGTCATCCAAACGACACGTGGTATCGTTGGTTTTTTGGACGATAGAGCTTGTACCTGCTTGTACCTTGCTTGTACCAGAGCTTTCGCTGCTGCTTCCACCATCAAACTCGTTTTGCTGGGAGATCCAATCGTGGATATAATGACAGCAATTTCGTAATCGGCAATCAGTTTCTTCACATCGTCGACGATGGTGGCATCGCCTTCCACAATCTCGATACGAGACACGTAATCGGATAGCTTGGAGGCTTTGCGACAAAGAACTTTTATGTTATGGGATTTTTCTAAGGAGTCTTTTAAGACAAAGCCACCCACCCGACCTGTTGCTCCAATTAAGGCAATCTTCATGCCTATTATTAATTAAAGTATTGTGCACCGTGTTCTACTTTTGTTGCTTGCGCAGTAGAAGGTGCAATAGTTCCACCTCTCTGGAGAAAGTTAGGGTGATAAGCAAGATTGTTAAAGCAGATATTATGAGAAGATGATACAATACAATGTTCATATTGTATTGTATGCGGCGCGTGTATTGTACTAGTGTACAGTTCGATGAGTGTAATACCAAACGACCTTGCAGTACTCAGAGTAGGCAGGTACTGGGTACTGCCCGGGTGCCTCAGGTTCTCAACATTTTTTGTTCTGTAGGTTTGGCACTTACGTGGAACTTCCAATAGCTGCCACTTTGTTGAGATAGCTGAGACAGGCTGAGATAACGTTGAGAATGTACGACGAAATAATCATATTCATTTGCCAAAAAAGCTTGGTCAAGTCTCTCCACTCTGCCCTGTTGAGATCTCAATCCACCAAGAGCATGTATGTGGCAACATGTCATGCTCTCTCTAGAGTCACGTGGTACGCTATTGTAGGCACAACTATAACGCGAACGCTGAATGTGACATCGCTGCGTTGATGTTTGAGAACTCTACAATACATACCACCGCACATACCCCAGTAGATATCGTAGCTACCAGGCAGTGTGTTAGGGAGAGGCGTTGGAACACTCCAGAGGATAGAGTGATTCTACCAGGCCACAATCAGCAAAGAAGGAAACAAAACAAAGCAATCCAATATCAATTAGAATAATTGGAGACAAAAATCTTGGATAAATAATTGTGGGCAATAGCAAGTCAAGCAAACCAGACCAGTGTTGTATCGTATACCAAGGTATACCATTAGAGCTTGATTAAAGCAGCCATGAATCGAAGCTCCAGCACCCTATCCGCCATTTCAGTAGACACCAGCAGAGATGTTGGCTCGGAGCTCCGTCCATTGAAGCAAAGATGTGGACGAAGCACGTATGCATCAGCTGCGAATTCAAATAGGACAACGAAGTCAAGGAGCAAGCCAGCAACTGCTCCTGAATCCCATCAAGTGAAGAAAAAGCCTGGCAGATTAATCGTGGACCAGCCAACAACAGCTCTGAATGATAATTCCATAATCTCACTCCACCCAGACAAGCTAACTCAGCTACAGCTATTTCGTGGCGACATTAGTCTTCTTCACGGGAAACTTCATCACACTGCAGTGGCTGTTGGTGAGCAATCTAGCAAGAGGTATCCATGTTCTCATTGAATATTTGCTGTTCTTTTATCTCTCACCATTGTTCGCCATGGCCAACCTTTTTTAGTCTTAACTGACGAATCATGTGAAGTGTCGAAAGTAAAGATGAACAAAGTTATGCGCAAAAATCTACGAGTGAGGCTGGGTGACATGATCAACATCCAGCCTCATGGTATGGACGATATTGCTTATGCAAAGCGTGTGCATATTTTGCCAATGGAGGATACCTGCCAAGGTATTAGTGGCAATCTATTTGAGGTCTACCTCAAACGTAAGTCCCAGATTAGATTCATGTTCTGCTATTGTCTGGTTCATGTTGCTTTGCCTAATTAGAGTTGTTACTATTCCCTCCTAAACAAGCCTATTTCCTTGAGGCTTACCGTCCGATTAAGAAAGGTGATTATTTCACTGTTAGAAGGGCCATGAACACTGTTGAATTCAAAGTGGTGGAATGTGACCCTTCACCATACTGTATTGTGGCTCAAGATACAGTGATCCATTCAGAGGGTGAACCACTACAGAGGGATGTAGAAGAAGACGATGTGGGCTATGATGATGTCGGTGGCTGTAATGACCAAATGGTAAAAATCCGGGAGACAATTGAGCTTCCATTGCGCCATCCAAAGTTATTCCGTCATCTTGGTGTTCGGCCACCACAGGGCGTTTTACTTTTTGGTCCACCAGGTATATAATGTGTTCTATTGAATGACCCATTCTATCTCGAACTTCTCCTCATTTATTGCTAATGATTGACCCATCAGGTTCCGGGAAGACACTAATAGCAAGAGCCATTGCTAATGAAACTGGAGCATACTTTTATCTCATCAACGGTCCAGAGATTATGAGCAAAGCATCAGGAGAGAGCGAATCTAATTTAAGAAAGGCATTTGAGGAAGCTGCAAAGAATGCTCCTGCTATTGTGTTTATCGATGAGATTGACTGCATAGCCCCCAAAAGAGATAAGATAAATGGAGAGGTCGAGCGTAGGGTGGTCAGTCAGCTGCTCACTCTTATGGATGGCATGCACAGTGGTCACACGTGCTCAAGCTTGAAGCCATTGCTTGTCATAGCTGCGACGAATAGGCCAAATAGCATCGACCTATCATTGCGTCGTTTTGGTAGATTTGATAGGGAGATTGATCTTGGAGTCCCTGATGCAAACGGTCGTTTGGAGATACTCAATATCCATACGCGTACTATGAAGTTAGATGACTCAGTCGATTTGGAAGCTTTGGCAAGTGAAACTCATGGGTTTGTAGGCGCTGACTTGGCCGAGCTATGTTGTGAGTCAGCCATGACTTGCATTCGAGAGAAGATGGATTTGATTGATGTCGAGGCAGACACCATTGACGTGGAGATCCTTGATTCGCTCGCAGTAAGTTATTGTATTGTCATTGTTGACACCCCATCTACAAGGTCACACTTACCAATCTACGAAACTTTCAGGTAACACAAGATCACTTTTTGCAGGCCATGGGGAAGGGCCATCAGCCCAGCAGCCTACGAGAATCTCATGTGGAAATTCCTGATGTGATGTGGAAAGACATTGGAGGATTGGAAGATACGAAGAGAGAGCTTCAAGAAATGGTTAGATACCCTGTCGACTACGCTGACAAGTTTGAAAAGTTTGGTATGGATCCAAACAGAGGCAGTGAGTATGTTGATAAAACATAGAGGGCCGTAACATCATCTTCCGAACTCACATCTTCCATGTTTCTTGCGCTTTCAGTTCTCTTTTATGGTCCTCCAGGCTGTGGTAAGAAGTTTGGCTAATGAAGCATATAAGTGTATCAGTTGCTTTGTCTGCCACAACTTATGTATATGAAAAATCTGTTGCATGCTTAATACAGGAAAGACACTTCTGGCAAAGGCAATCGCCAACGAATGCCAGGTGAACTTCATTTCAGTCAAAGGCCCGGAGCTCCTCACCATGTGGTTTGGACAAAGTGAAGCAAATGTCCGACAGAGTTTTGACAAGGCAAGGCAAGCAGCACCTTGCATCCTTTTCTTCGATGAGCTGGATTCTATCGCACAAAAGAGAGGTGGGCGTTCATGGGACGGTGGAGGAGCTGCTGATCGCATTATGAATCAGCTCCTGACAGAGGTGAGCAGCACCCAGTACATTCTGTTGTTTTGTAGTTTTGTTCACTCTTGATATTCCTGATTAATTGTGTTCCTTCAAGATGGATGGATTTGCAGACAAGAAGAATGTCTTTTTCATCGGTGCTACTAATCGCCCTGACATCCTTGATACAGCGTGAGTTAGCCCACCATAATACCTACAGCTCTTACGCTATATATTTAGTATTGTGTAATTTAACTGCCATATTTCTCTTCATACCAACAGACTCATTCGTCCAGGCCGATTGGACCAATTGATATACGTACGAAATTAATTTCTGGCTTTACGATATCCAAATCATCATTGCAGAGGCAAAGTTTCATCAACTCGTTTTGTTTTGTTTCCCAATCACAGATCCCAATGCCTGATTACGAATCCCGCCTTGCAATATTGGGAGCCACTCTCCGCAAATCTCCTGTCTCAAAGGATGTTGATTTGTCGTATCTAGCAACAAAGACAGACTCATTCAGTGGGGCTGACTTGGTTGAGATATGTCAAACGGCATGCAAACTTGCTATTAGGGAAGACATTGTACACGATGTGACTGCCCTTGCACAGGATATGGAATATGATGAATACTCAGATGAAGAGAGCGAGTTTTTGCCAGAGCTTCTGCCAAGGCACTTTGAAGAAGCGGTGCATAGCGCAAGGCGGAGTGTCAGCGATAGAGACCTAGCTCAATACTCAGCATTTGCCAAATCTCTCCAACAGAGCCGGGGAGATCTCACAGGACCTCATGGACAGTCACTAGAAAATTTCGCTTTTCCACAGAGGGCCGAACTGGAACACGATGATTCTATGGATGAAGATGATCTATACAACTGAAGTTGCACAAATATAATGTTTAGGCTTGAAAAAGACAGAGATTTTGGGTGACATCAATGCATAAACAAGTAGATGGGAAGTAAAGCAGGTGTTATGCATCTGTAGACATTAGCCAATCAAGCTTATAAACGGCCTACATTGATGATAAGAGCTCATTGGATCAAAGCAGTCATGATTGAGGTGTTTACATCTATTACCTGATGCGAGGGAAACTGACTAGAAATTGCCTCTTCCGTATAACCAAAATTGTTACATTGCTAAGCAAAAGATACGTTTAACATAACCTAAACAAAAAATAAGCTTTCTAGAGAAAGCAAGATCTGCTCTGTCCATGGACCTAACAAGACTAAGGAGTACCCAAAACGACTGATATCATGATATAATATCAGCCATCAAGTAATGATCCCTTCCACATAACAGTGTTCTTTCTCATCTCAAGCATCTCTAGCAGAGTCTTCATCGGCGTCATAAGGACTCAAATGAGCCATCGCTGAAGCCAGCGCTTTCTCCGCCACATCATTATTACTAAATTCATCCATCTGTGATTGTGGCGGGGTCACCTGATGCCCCCTCTGCATCTCAGCACGTATTGCCGCAGCAGCAGCTTCCCCCCTCTTCTTAGGAGGAATCTTAATCCCCAACTGCTTCACCCTGCTGCGTAGCAAATCCTTTCTACGCTCCGTCTCCCTCAAGAAAACAAATTGACTTTCCATCAAAGTCTTGAAATTCTTTTCTGCCCGAGCCAGTTTCGTGGCGGCGAATGTCTCCTCATCCTCCAACAGAGACGTCAATGATCCTTGCAGAGTTTGTACCCTGTTGTTGAGTTCTAGTATATTCATGCGATCCGAACGTATGATCTCCTCCATATCCTGAATCTTGGATTTGCGTTGAGAATTCACAGATCGTAATTCGCGTATTTCCTCCTCCATCTTTTTCATCTTCTCCTGATATCTCCTCTCAAGCTTGCCCTTATCCTGTACCACCTGTTCCGTCTGTATGACTTTCGAGGCGAGGTTGTTGGTGGCCAGTTTTTCCTGATCCAACGTTCGTTTGAGATCTTCAATCTCAGCATTTTTATTCGCCACGATACGCTCGTACTCCCTCCTTCTCTTGTCCTTGCTTTGTTTGAATTCCTGCTGCATGCTGGATATCTTGTGTTCCCAAGATTGCTCCTCTTTCATTAACACGGCGGTGGTTCTGTTCAGCGCCGCTACGACTGCATCGTGATCCATCATCTTACCCGTACCATTCAAAATGTCAAGTGGCGTGCAGCCGGAATTGTCGCGTGCCAGTACAGCAGCGGGGTAGGAGGCGAGGATGGAGTTTACGACCTCGGCACAGGCGCCGCAGCGCACGGCAGCATGTAAGGGGAGCTCGCCGAAGTTGGATTCAGCCATGGAGGATTCGGGGTAGGCGGAAAGGAGCGAGTATATTACCACGGGAGGGGGTTGGCGGCGGCACGCCTACGATTGAGATGGTCGAGATATGTGATGTGTGGGGATTTGTCGGTAGATTGTGATTGTATTGCAATTGATTAGTTGCGATGATGGTTGTTGAGTTTTACCACAAGGCCGTATGAGATGGGATGAATTGTTACATCGAGATCGGTCGAAAGTTTTGTATGACATGAATCATGCGATGAAGCAAAAGAAAGACATGAGAGGATGAGAAAAAATGATGAAAGTCAAAAGATGATCAAAGAGGCAAATAAAGGATCCTGCCTGTTGCTCACACACATGTTTTGCATAGCCAAAACATTATGATCCAATGCATTACACAGCATCCAGCACCCGGTGCTCCATCCCTGGAGAGCAGAGGCTCATCAGCCAGAGACAATTCTGCAACAGAAGATGATGCTTTCAACTTTGGAGAAGCTCCCATCATGCAGATCGTTCCGCCACATGATGGACTGGCAATAGAACGAATACACCAAACGTAAATACATCATCTTGATCCAATGCGTCGAATCTTTATTAGAATTGTCAAATATCATTCTGGCATATCAACCAGCTCTTAAATGCTACAGGTCTGTACGTATTCTAGATCTACGATCACTTTCCCAATCAACGAATGCAGGTTGAGGAATCCAAACAGGAGTCCATCAATTTGCCACCAAAATCACATGCCAAACTCCTCCTTCGTAAATGTACATGCAACATTGACCATTGTACAACAAGCAATCCATTATACCAACAACTATAAAAAAGGCAAAACGTACCTCATGCAGGGGCAATCTTCGCCAAACGCTCCAGGAAAATACCGTATTTTCGGTCCCGGAGCTGACCACCCATACCCTTGCTTCCACGGGTTCTTCCTCCACTCTGAAGGATTATAGTTTCGTTAAGAGAGAATGACATGTTGCAAAGACAAAGAGCAAACATGATAGTTAGGGAGAATGTATTTAAAGAAAAGCATTTCATGCACATCTCACGTGTACGAGAAAAACAGAAAGCACGAGGGACCCGAATAATCGAACCCCAAAACCATTCTTCCCGAAGCTTTCAATGGCCATACGATGACCCCCCTACAAATCATAGTCCAATATAGAAGATAACAAAACAATGCAACCAAATATAAAACTGACTCACCTATCGCAAACCTCCTCCCACTTGGCATCCTCCACCAACATGAACAACTCCGTCGCCCCCTCCTCGTATGTGACCTCCCTCTCCTCCATGATCCACGTGCTGCTCGAGGGCCGGACGTTGCTCGCCGCCACCGCCGCCGGGGACATGGGGTTATGATTATAATTATTTCCTCCTCCCATTCCCATTCCCATTCCCATTCCCATATTGTTATTGTTGTTGTTGTTGTTAGTAGTAGCATTGTTGTTGTAGTTATTATCGGAGGACAACCCGGAAGCAGCCGACGCGGAAGCTAGAATCGGCTTGTGGTTGGCAATCCGCTCCGTGGCCGCGGACCCGCCACCGCTCGAAGCCGTATCGTCGCCCCCGCCGCCGGAGCCGTGAGACGACGTATAATTCGCTCCCGGGTCGGGAGAGGGTTCGTCGAATGGCTGTCGCATCCTGCCACCATTGCTATTGCTAGTGTTATTATTATTGCCGCCGCCGCCGCCGTTGCTGTGGCCGCTCGTGGAGAGCGGGGAAGCGGGAGGCTTGCGAATCTCCTGCGGATCGAAGAAGCTGTAAACGTTGGATCGGTTGCCGGAGGCGCCGGAGGCTTGGGAGGCGTCCATGGATACTTCGAGCATGCCGGCGGGGGCGACCATCATTATATTATTATCGTCTCCTGCTGCTGCTTCTTCTGTTAGGATGCTGCTGCTATTGTTGTTATTGTTACGGTTGATTTCGCCGTCGTCGTCGTCATTGTCATTATTATGGTTGGTGGTGTAGCTATTACTAACATCATTGGTCATATTGGAGGAGGCATTCATAGTCATAGGCGTTGTGATGCTATTCGCACTGACGTCGACGGCGGCACCGGGCGATCGTTGAGAGTTGGCGCTGCCGACCCGTCGTTTCTCGCGGAGGGAATTTGCCGCTTTGGCTCCCAGTTTGGTCGGTGCGCTCATGCTGCTGCTGATGCTGGTGTTGGTGTACATTATTGTTTCGTGTTTTATGCCTTAACGGGTTTTTGATACTCCTACATATTATTATTTGTTGCTGTCCCGTGGTTCGTTCGGTTCTTCGGAACGCGATTGCGATGGTGTGCGTGAGTGAAGGCGATGTTGCGATAATATCTATTGGCACTTCTTTCGTTGCTTTGGCGGGTGTCATCGTCGTCATGGCCATGGTTCCTTCGTGCGATTTGATCTGATTTGATGCGATGGTGGTCGCTTCGTTGATTGTGTGTGCGGTGCTTCTTTCTTGCGGTGGCGGCGGTAGATAGGTAGGTATGGTGTGCAGATGTCCCTACTCCCTACTGGTGACTGCGAAGCTAAGTAGGTATCGTATCTCTAGTAGATAGCAGGCTGATGTTGTTATTGGCGTCAGCTCCATTTCAGCGTCTTTCCCAGATCTTTCCCGCCTCTCGCACAGCGCCAAAATTGGGAACAATTTATCGGCATTCAAGGATGTCTAACGGTTTTATTACTAATTCCTATATTAAATTTGTTTACTCATGGTCAGAAATAATCTTCGGAAAGCTCGCGGCCGGCCAATTTTGGAGGGAAGAATCCTGGGAAAGAAAGCTAAAAGACTTCATTTGGCACAGTGGGGAAAACCTATGAACTATTCTACTACAGATTTCAAATTAATTGATTTTTTTGACATGTTTCGAGAGATTTCTGATACCCGTCAGAAATCTCTGGATCTTTGTCAAAAATCTCAAATGAAGATTCTATACTGATTCCTACATAAGAGTTTCGAGAATTCTGTTGGCCGGCGACCTCCCTCATCTCCAATCCAACCAACCACCTCCGCGTTAATTGTTTTGGGGGAAATCCATTCCACCCCCAAATTAAATTGATGTATAATCACATTTGATATGTAGGTACTCCCTCCGTTGAAGCAATATTCACTGTCAATCATCTACATCCAAATAATATTGGGCATTTAAGGTATACACCTGTCATTGTGCGTGGGAGCAAGCGATCAATTAACACAATCCATCAACCACAGCAATTGTGGCGCGGATAGCAGCCTCATCATCGGCTGCGGCGGCAAGTAGCTCATCATCGACGGCGGCGGCAAGTAGCTCATCCTCGGTTGCATCGGCTGTTGCATCGACGGCGGCGGCAGTTTAATCCTTGGTAGTGACAGTGTGGGTGGCAGTGGCGGCAAGCTCTCCCTCGGTGGCATTGGTGGTGGCGGCAAGTAGCCCATCCCTGGCCTTGGTGGCAAGCTCTCCCTTGGCGGCGGCGGTGGAAATTTAATCATATTCGGAAGCGGCAAGCTCTCCCCCGGCGGCATCGGTGGCAGCAAAGGCAAGTAGGTCATCATCGGAGGCATCAGCAGTGGCAGCGGCAGGTAGCTCATCATCAGCGTCATCGGCGGCAAGCTCTACCTCGGCGGCATTGGCGGAAATTTAATTATTGGCGGCGGCGGCGGCAAGCTCTCCCTTGGCGGCATCGGCGGCGGCGGAGGCAAGTACCTCATCCTCCGCGGCGGCGGCGGCAAGTAACTCATCCTTGGCAGCATTGGTAGCGGCGGCAATTAGCTCATCCTTGGCGGCGACAAGCTCGCACTCTGTAGTACCTGCTCTTATTTAATCCTCGGCGGCGTCGGCAGCCTCTCCCGCGGTGAATTTAATTATCGGGTTTGGCTGGCAAGATTATTCGCGGCGGTGGCAAGCTCCCCTACGGTTGCAATTGGCAAGATTATCCGTGGCGGTGGCAAGGTCTCCCGTGGTGGCAAT
>JALLAS010000212.1:0-16021 GCA_036939415.1 Detonula confervacea | reverse complement strand
GGAACTGTGTTAGGAGTTCATCTCATTGGTAAAGAGGCTGCTGAACTGGTCCATTATGGTATGGCCCTTGTCAAAGAAGGTGAGAGAGAACCGTGCTCTCTTAGTCTCAGCATGATGTTATTCTTGTGCATGCTCTTAGATCAATGCTCACAAATACGACTGTTTCGTCCACCAACAGGAACATCCATTTTTGAAATGCTCTCCACCGTATACACAGCAGTTACATTCCACGAGCTCTTCAAAGAAGCAGCTCTGGATGCCAACAGCAAGCTAGACTTCGGTGTCGAGTGGCAGGAAATTTTTACTATATTGCAAAGCGAATGCGGCATCGACTTCACCGATGACTTCCTACGAGACAAGTTCGAGGCCATTGACGAAGATGGGTCGGGTGAATTGGACGAGGAAGAGATGCGAGCTCTATTTGAATCGATGGGCCGACCCGTGAGCAAGCGTCTCATTGCAAACATAATGAGACTGAGTGACTTGGATGGAAATGGCACTATAGACTTTGGCGAGTTCAAGGCTATATTTGACAAGATTGCGTGTCCGAACCCTCTGACTCCCGAGGCTGTATTCGCTGAAAATTGAGCAATCTGCATAATATGTGTATCATATTGTTCGGACTGAGATACTCTTGTAGTCATAGGCAAAATAAAAGATGTTGAATAATGGTTCGCTTTTCACTCAGCGTTTTCAATAGTTATCATGATGCATGAAGGAATAATGAAAGAGTGAGCCATAGTCCAACATGAAACTATAGCGGAGCAGCCTCAGAAAAGTTGAGGGCGGCTAAATTGTGCGTGCTCCATTCTGCAAATAACAGAATTCAGCACTATGAAATCCTGACTGCTATCACAAGCAATGACAAAATTGTTATGATTAAATGAAAACACAAAACACAGAGGCAAATATGACGCAAGCTTTTTAGCGTATTAAATGATAATAGGAAGACAATTTTGACCTGTGTTCATTTTCTCTCTCTCTCTCTCAGCAAGCAATCTTATCAAATATCGCCTTGAACTCCTCAAAATCTATAGTGCCATTCCCATCCAAATCACTCAACCTCATAATATTAGCAATAATGCGCTTGCTTACCGGCCGGCCCATGGACTTGAACAGCTCCCTCATCTCCTCCTCGTCCAATTCGCCACTTCCGTCCTCATCAATCGCATCAAACTTCTCGTGCAAGTACCCGTCGTCAAACTCAAGCTCGCATTGGCTTTGCAACACGCCGAATATCTCCTGCCATTCAACGCCAAAGTCTAATTTTCTGTTGGCTTCCAATGCGGCTTCTTTGAAGAGCTCGTGGAAGGTCACGGCAGTGTAGACAGTTTGTAGGACGTCAAATATGGTGGTACCGGCTTTGACGAGTGCCATGCCTGTAGGGTGACGAGCAACGTGAGCGCAATCTGTACATGTCATGTGAGAAAATAATGAGACTCCAAAACTTACCGTAGTGAACCATTTCCGCAGCCTCCTTTCCAATGAGATGCACTCCAAGAACAGTCCCATTGTTGGAATCAACCACAAGTTTCAGCAGACCTTCCGGAGCAAATACACGTCCTCTCAAACACTGATCGAAACCCACAGACCCCTCCACCACGCTATAGCCCTGCCTCTCGGCCTGATCCTTGGTCATACCATAGTACCCCATCTCGGGTATAGTCCAAATTCCAATACTCAAAGGATCGTCGTGGTTGGCCATCTGAGCAACATCCGACTCGCCACCCTCGCAGAACATACTGGACACGGCACGCTGCGCTTGCTCCATACTTGTAGATGCCAAAGCAGGTGCTCCAATCACATCTCCGGCAGCATATACATTCTTGCCTGAAGTTGATAGAGTTTTCTTATCAATGGTGATCATTCCACGATCGGCAACGTCCACACCTGCATCAGCTAGACCTGTCTCCTCGTTTTTGCCCACTGGGTAACGGCCTGTGGCTGCAAAGAAGAGATCACTTTCCAACGTGCTGCCATCCTTCAACTTCATTTGAATGAGCTCATCGTCTGCTCCAGGTGGAGGCACATATGTAAACTCATCGATAGCTGCACCCTCCAATACTTGAACTCCAGATTTCTTGAGCAATCTCATGAGCTCATTAGCAACATCCATATCCATACCCAATTTCTTTGTAGACGTTTCAACATCTCCGCGCACAAGAATCTTGACATCTTTCACTCCCAACGCATTGAAGATGTTGGCAAATTCAATGCCAATAATTCCAAGACCAGAAATGGTTACGGAACGGGGTAGATACCCGAGCATATTGATTGTGTCAGAGTCGAATATACGATGGCTCTGGTCAAATGGAATGCCCGGAAAACGGTTAGATTTGGATCCAGTAGCCACAAGCACCTTTGTTCCAGAGACTACTACTTCAGCATCATCGACAAACCCAACAAAATTATCCACAACACCCGTCTTGGTAACCTTCACCGACCTCAATCCATCCTCAGGATTGTCCAAATCATCCTCAAACTTCTTCAAAGCACTTAGATTAGCATCATCATCTTCCCCCAATAGCTGTGCACTGCCTTGCAAATAATCAATACCATATCTTTCCAGAGTCTGGCACTGCCCCTCGGAGTTTCTCATGGCAAGCTTGATCACGTCATTCGTAATCTGCTTCCAAATCACATCACTGTCCATGTGCTGCGCCTTCATCGCTGCTACATTGGTATGTTTTGCGCTATCCCTCAAAGCCTTGGAAAATAATCCAGTTGGGCCGCCAAAGAATATATCCAATCCATTTGGCAAGACTCCTGCATCAAACTTTGGTTTATCGATTAGAATGGCACGGCGGCCCATCTGAGCTGCTTTCACTGCGCCAGCCATTCCGGCAGGACCACCTCCGATGACTACGAGATCGTAGAGCGTGGATAGCTTCTTGATGGACACTGTACCAATGATTTTCTCATTGATCACCACCGGAACATCATCTGATACTACTGCTTCTACTGGATCCTCTGGCAGGGGCACAATCTTGTCAGCAACTACATCTTGTGTAATGTCTTCTTTTGCATCAAGATTGACACTGTTTGCAATCTGAGCGGCTAGCAATGAGCGTTGGAACGCCTCCTGCTTCTTATCGACGATGGGAGCGACGGTGGATTGGAGTGCGAAGGAGGAACGAGCATTGGAGCGAATAGCTACAGGAGTGAATGCAGTCGATGTTGGGATGGCTGCTGCGAGCAGGACGGTTTCTATGGCAGATAGTTTCATGTTTTATTCTTTCTTCTTGAATGTATTTTGTGCTCGTGGCTTGCACGCGCTTCTCGATCGGAGTTATGATTTAAGATGAGAAGAGATGAGAAGGCGCTGTAGGTGATCTTCACTTAGATAGTGATCATGATGTGACGTGTGAAACGAGGTGAAGGTCGCGACCTCATGATCAAAGCTCCATAATCAAGCATCGAGTGTGGCCACTAGACCTAAGTTGCTACCTCGTTCATCCGGCTCTAATCGAAGGACACTTTCACTAGTCTATTTTGTATATTATGTTTGTTGCCGATAACTCAGATCAGCCTATCTTATTCGGGCTGCACCACTCCCAGTCCCGTTTGCCAAATCCCAATCTATTCTGGGATTTCAAACTGGCTGGGACAAACTCAAACCCACATAGCTGACGCAGTTAGCTTGGTCAGCCCACCCTCTTCAGATGATGCATTGCTGTCGCCGATCTTAATACGAGCCTGTGTCAGGACTGGTAAGAAGTAACGGAGACTGCAATGCGATATGAGTAGTTGGGTTGTTTTGAAGCAATGAACAATATGGAAAAGTTGAATATGAACTCAATAAAAACACTCCCTGTGTTTTTGTCTTTGAAGCTTCGTCTGTGACGGGTGCTTCGGACCCAAAATATGTTGCCTGCTTAGTGCACTGTTGCACCGCGCAGGTCTTCGTTGACAATACTGCCTTCCATGTTGGTGAAGCGTGCAACGTTGCTCGTTTTTTCCGTCATTCCAGCGGAGAAGGTTAACAGCTGTTGCTGTATGTATTCCATGAATGCCGTGGAATTTGGGACCCATCGTCCCATCTTCATGATATCCATGTCGTCGTACCCAGCCAGTTTCAATGCACATGCCCCGCCGGAGAGAAGAGAGTGTGTATCAACTCTGTCGATCGGGATGCCTCTGTCCGGATATCTGAGAGAAGTTGCCGCAAATTTCACCGCAAATCTCATGTTGTTATCTATGACATCGCCCCGACCCACATCATCCCAGTATGAACACAAAAAGGCATTATCTGACCGTGTATGGTGTCTAATGTGGATGACTCTTCGTGCAAGCGCGCGGATGGGACAGATCTCCGAATCGCCCGGAATTGCCGAATGATGCACACATATCCCAGCGTGGCCATTCTTTTGGTTCGAGATGTGTAGGGTTGCCGCATCCGCCGTCATTAGCTCCGAATCTGATGCCTGACATTGCAGTCATATCGCCACGGACATTGTGTTTGAAGAACGTAACATCCATTGCACGAAACCGTCACGTCTGTGTCTTTTTCTTCCTCCTCGTTTATGTAGTGTACTCACCGATGCGGAGGAGGTAGTAAAATCCAATAAGTGTAAAATCGCCGATAGCCTGTTGTTGTGCCGATGTGCCTTTGCGATGTGCACATGCGCACGCAAACGATGGCAAGTCTGGGTGGCATGCCAACTTCTTCTCTGTTGGTGGATCGAAATGTTTGAAACCGGCCAGCATGTGATGTACCGGTTTTATGTAGTGTTTTCCATCTTGCTGGTGGATGGGCTGGCGCCCTGTGTTCAAAGCGATCGTCGTGTTGACACCGCCGGGCCCGGCTCAAACTGTTCCAGCGCTGACGGCTTTTCCGCGACGGCCTTTTTGGAACCGTCCTCCAAACATTGTTGCAACCCTTGCGACGGTGTGGAAGTCACACGTGTCCATGTTCGGAGGCACTCCGACATCGTCGCAATAGGCTCTCCATTCTTTCGATACTTTCTTCTGATTTTCGGAAGTCCTCTCCACTCTGCCATTGACGATCCCTGTGTCAGCAGTTTGTGCGTCCCTCCCGTAGCAACGGCGCTTGCGAGGCGGAATCCTGTCCAGCAATTCTGCAAGGGAAGTGGAAAAGTTTTGTTAAAGAATGCAAGAAAGTCACTATCATTGTGAAAATGCCACTTAGCACAGTAGCCGTACGATCGGGACGGGATGTCGCCTAGCTTGTTGCGGTTTCCGGAAAGATGCTTCGTCACGAGCGGGGAGGCTCTGTTTTTTTGCATGTGGGTTGCGAGGAATCGGAGCAGTCTATTTGTCACCTGTGAGCTCTTGGAAGCCCACCGGGTTGCCCATGCTACTGTTGGCATGTTGTTGCTGCACATGCCACGTGTGTCCATTTGAGTGGGAAACACGCTTCCAACACCAGCCAGCCCAGGACTTTTGCTGCCATTTCCAAGTCGGAGTTAGTGATGTTGCCGGTGGGGTTTTGTTGTGGGTCACTAGTCTTGTTCTTACTTCCTCCGGCCATGTGTACCTCCAAACAATTGGTGCTAGAGCCCTTGTGCCTGGTAACCAGACACCGCCTGATCCTTCTACCGACGCGTCGAGGGTTCCTTTGTATGTGGCCTCGCCTGAGACCAGCTCCTTAACATGGGTTGGCTCCTTGGCGGCTCCCAGCAGCAACTGCTTCCAGTCCTTCAGCGCAATCTTTGCGTCAGGGCATCGATTCCAAAAAACAGTGCTGGGGTGGATTGCAATGAGTCGATTGATGGGCCCAAATAGCGACTTGCCCTATGGGATGACGATCGTGGCATGGCGGAGCTTTCCGACCAGGCGCTCAACTCGTTTGCAGGGCATGCCCCTATTAATCCGGAGGATAGTCTTGAGCTCCTTCTGGATAGCTTGCTGCTTTGTCTCCGACAATTCGATGCAGCATGTTGCCCCACCCATCATCCAACCCAAGATCTCCTTTCTCACCTCCCACAAGCCCTCGCCCTCCATTAGCTTTTTCAAGGAGATGGGGTCTTGTCCATTGTGGCCCGTGATGGCGGGCGGAGGGAACACACTGTGGATACCGTGGAGGAGGGCCCTGCTGCAATGAAGCAGGACGGCAGGGTTGGATGACTGCACCAACTGGATGAAATCATCCACATATACACCTCCAACAGTTGGAGGAACTGCGCCCCACTCTTCCCTGATGCATGTTGGAGGTTGTGCAACGTAACCTCTACGTCTGACATGGTAAGATGTTTCATTGGATGAGGTGGGATGGATCCAATTGGTTCAGAGATATAGGATGATGCAATCTTGCGTGCTGTTTCAGAAGCAGCATAGAAGAATGGCGGTGATAACGCCCACCCCATTTGTAAGGCCGATGGTACCACAATTTCCACCGGTTGGCCTGGCAAACTTGGCAAGACGTATGCGAAGTTCCACTCAAAGCCCTCTGCGCAGACCATTCGCCAGAATCCGTCTTTGATGTCCGTCTTCATAAGAACGATGTCGCCGTCTTCCAAAGGAGCTTCAGCCATCGCTGCAATGATGCGAGGCAAGACTTGACCAATTTGGTCGAGGGCTTCTTCAGGCGCACAGCGCTCGGTGGCCTCGTTGACAGATGGTAGGGCGTACCCATTGAGCATTAGTTTGAACGATAGGTCGAGGATGGCTCGATACTTCCTCGATTTATGTGGTATCATCGCCAGCGGTGATAGCTTCAATGCATGAGGTAGCATCCTCTTGAGGTCTTCCCAAAGGAAAATCTTAGCAAACCCTTGCGCAACTTTTTCCCGAGCTTCAAGTTGGATTTGAGCTATTGCATCAGGTACTAACGCTGATGAGTGTGGTCCTCGAGTCACAGCAGCCTCTAATTCCTCGAGTGTCCAATCTCTGCCCACAGACACCGGACAGCCTCGTTTAGCATAGTCGCGTAGCAATGGCGCCGCTGGATGATTTTGTGCTCTCCAACGTGGGAACACCAGTCCTCGGATCTCCACGGGAACATTTGCTGCATCACCCATTATTTCCTCCGCCAATCTCTTCCTGGCCTCAGCCACCTCTGCTGTGTTGCCCGTTGTGGTATCCATCTATTGCCACACTCGAGGCGCCGAATCCTCATCACTACTATTATTCTTAATCTTAGTGTCGCACTGGATGGCCGGCGGCCCACAATTCGGTTTATTCTCAGTGTTGCACTGGATGGCCATCAGCCCACGATTTGTCACAGTGTCGCACTGGACCCGCAGCCGCTTTTGCTTGGCAGTTGAACTCCCCGTTCGATTTGGTTCACTCTCAGTGTCGCACTGGATGGCCGTCAGCCCACAATTTGTCACAGTGTTGCACTGAACCCGCTGCCGCTTTTACTTGGCATTTGAACTTCCCGTTCTATTTTGTTCACTCTCAGTGACGCACTGGATGGCCTTCGGCCCACGATTTGTCACAGTGTCGCACTGGACCTGCTGCTGCTTTTGCTTGGCATTTAAACTCCCCGTTTGTTGATTGCCCAGCAATGCTGGGACTTCGTCCCGTACTAAGTCCTCGTTCCTCGCCTCCTGTCCCTCATACGCTGACATACCTTGTCCGTTGTATAATAACTCTGGCGGCGGCAGCCTGGACGCATTCTCCACCGCAAAGTCCTCATCGTCATCGTCAGACTTGCTGTCACTCATCCTCTCCATCATCTCCGTCATGGCATCCGTCATTTTCTGTCATCTCCGTCATGTCATCTGTCATCGCCGCCTTATCATCCTCGTCCTCGTACTTTAGCAATGACTCCTTCACCCCCATGCCTTTCGGCACTCTTTTCACATTTATCCCCCACACGTGTGGATATGACCATTGGTCGTCTCCACTACCGTATGGTGCGTATTTCTAGTCGCCTCTGTCCTGTCGCCGCCTTTTCTTTCTCAAGGCTTCCACTCCTGGGCGTATCTTGTCCTCGAGCCATTTTGGTTGCACTTATCACATATGCACAGGCTGCATCATATCCAGTTTGAGCACACGAATGGTTCTCTATCATATCCACCAGATCCCCTGCAGCATGCCATATAGCCATTATTTGCTGCCGCATACACATCCTTCATTTTCACCATGCCGAGTGCATGCAGTGGATGGAGTAGGTGTGTCAAGTTGCTAGGCACATTTGGATTCACCGCCTCTGGGCTGTACCTGTCTAGATATCTTGTTTTGCAGGCCACCTGTAGATGTCACCCGTTCTCCCGTGGCTTTCCTCTTCCTTGCCCCTCTTGTTGGTTTCTCCCTCCTCCATGGTCTTCTGGTCCACCTCGTCCTCTCCCGCCACCACCGACGCCGCGCTGCAGGAAATGCTCCTGATTGTGGCGTTGATACTGGTGGGAAGGTTTGCACTCCAAAGCGTCGCTCCACTCGTGTGGAAAGGTGAGCAGGTTCAACTGTTGGTGCATGCCTAAGCTGCGTGCCAGCAACTTCAGGTTGGTGTGTGGCCACATTACACCCCCCATTCCGTTGAGCTTTCAAAGTCTGTCATTACTAGCGGCTCGTTGAAATGCCTGCACATGTCGTCAATGACCGCCCAGATCATATTTGCATATTACATTTCATCTAATGTATCATGGATTTCCAAGAGTACCATAAACTGATGGCACACATCATTGAGGCATTGCAAGTGTTGATTCCGCTTACCAAACAACATATTCAAAAACAACGCATAAGTTGTGAGAAGGAACGCTGTCTCAGTCCACGTTGTTGGGGGCATTTGTAGTGCCTTCTGTCGCTTCTTCGCCTCTGCATATGTTTACAGTGTGGAATTGTCTCACACATATTTCTCGTAGCGAAGTTGCGCAACTGCCTGCCAAGATCTCGGGAGGAGGTTCAATATGCTGATGCCTGATTCTGTGTTGATGAAGGTTGCTAGCCCGGATTTCACGAATTGAGTTCGGCGGATGCATTTCACCATGTTGTCCGGCCAATAGATGTCAAAACATTGGACATTGATGTTGCCATGGTTCCTTTTCCATTCCTGATTGTTTCCGGTGCGCATATCCTCCTCGATTTTCATCCTCTCAATCGTCTTCCAAATCTTCGGCACCCACCGCCAATTTTCTACTCCACAGAAACCCATCAGCGCGGCCTTCTGTGTAGGCGTGACGCATTGTTGGTCAGGGTCGCTGCCGCGCAGCTCGTTGTGCATGCGCATGTTTGCACTCACGCCTTTCATGTAGGCGTCACTAAATGTTGTCGCCGATGGGTGCCCGGCCACCATTGAAGCCGCCGCTACTAGGGCAGCAATTTGGGCATTCATTGGTGGTTGGAATTGTGGAGGTTGGCCAGGCGGTTGCAAAGGTGCAGCTTCCCCCAAAGTTTCGTTCAGCTTTGTTTGAATACGCTTGCTCAGCGTTTTGGAAGGTCGGGTGATGGACACAAAGGACAAGGCAGTGGCGCTGGTGTTGGTCGTTGTGCCTTTTTGTGTTGCTTGCAAGGCCCACATGATGATTGGAGTCATCAGATCCCCCAACTCATCTTCTTTTCCGTCCACAAACTCTTTACAGAGTTCGTACAGTTCCTACGGCGTAGTTTGGTGCTTCACGATGTGCAAATCTATCTCAGCGGGGACCATCGGCATCTTCGGGAACCACAATGCCTCCTTGGCCAACACTTCTGCGCTTGCATCGTGGAATCGAAGCCGATTCTCCTCCACCTCATAGAATTTTGTGATGGCACTCGCTTTGTCTAGATCTGTCATGGGCTTTGCCGCCTTCCATGCAAAATGCAATGGCCCAATTTTAATACAAGCTGGGTCACGGCCTTCAGCTCTGTCCCCGATCGTTCCAATACATTTGTTGTTATGTGGGTCATACGCCCGTCCTGATGCCGCGTACTTGAAAATCGAATGTATCGGTTCTACAAATGGGCCATCACCCATCCCACACACAATGACCGCCTCGGACTGCTGTTATGCCTAATCCCTGAATTCGCCGTATCTAGTAGGCTCCCGCCACCCTCGAGCCTCGCCGTCGCCGCTTGGCGGCGGCATTTTTCCTCCACCATCAAAGAAGGAGTCGTCCTCTTTGTGTGGCATATTTTTCACCGTTCCCTCTTCCATGGTAGCTTCATAACTACAAAATTACCCGAGATACGCTGATTGACTTTGATTTCAAGCCGTAGCGAGGTCAAGAAGAAGAATGGGAGGCCATGGCCATGCTCGTGATACCTCGTGCATCTTACGCACATCTTGATGTTTCGTGCATCTAGCGTTGTTGCATGGTGCATGAGACATCGTGTGGCCATCACGCGCTGCCAATTCCCAACCACCTACCCCAAGGGATAACCATCTTTCTCTTGGTCCGCCACTACCGTTGAGTGTGGTCACTAGGCTACCTTGTTCATCCGGCTCTACTCGAAGCGGATACTGCAATGCAATATGAGTAGTTGGGTTGTTTTGAAGCAATGAACAAATGAAAAATTAGAATATGAACTCAATAAAACACTCCCTGTGTTTTTGTCTTTGAAGCTTCGTCTGTGACGGGTGCATCGGACCCAAAAATATTTTGCCTGCTTAATGCAGTGTTGCATCGCGCAGGTCTTTGTTGACAACGCTGCCTTCCATGTTGATGAAATGTGCAACGTTGCTCATGTTTTCCGCCATTCCTACGGAGAAGGTTGACGACAGCTGTTGCTGTATGTATTCCATGAATGCCGTGGAATTTGGGGCCCATCGCTCCATCTTCATGATATCCATGGCCAATCAATGCACATGCCCCGCCTGAGCAAAGAGATTGCGTATCAACTCCGTCGATCAGGATTTCTCTGTCTGGATATTGGAGAGAAATTGCCGCAAATTTCACCACGTCATCCCAGTATGAACACAAAAGGCGTTGTCTGACTGTGTATTGTGTCTGATGTGGATGACTCTTCGTGCAAGCCTGCGGATGGGACAGATCTCTGAATCACCTGGAAGTGCCAAATGATGCACGCATGCCCCAGCGTGGCCGTTCTTTTGGTTCGAGATACGTAGGGTTGCCGCGTCCGCCGTCATTAGATCCAAATCTGATGCATGTTTATACATTGCAATCGGACATTTCGTTTGAAGAACGTAACATCCTTTGCACGAAACTGTTGAGTCCGTGTCTTTTTCTTCCTCCTCGTTCAGGAGGTAGTAAAATCCAATAAGTGTCAAATTGCTGATTGCCTGTTGTTGTGCCGATGTGCCTTTGATGTGCACGCAAACGATGGCAAGTCTGGGTGGCATGCCAACTTCTTCTCTGTTGACGGATAGATTTTTTTGAAACCGACTAGCATGTGCTGTACCGGTTTTATGTAGTGTTTTCCATCTTGCTGGTGGGCGGGCTGGCGCCCTGTGTCCAAAACGATTGTTGTGTTGACACCACCGAGCCCGGCTCGAACTGTTCCAGCGCTGACGGCTTTTCTGTGACGGCCTTTTCGGAGCTGTCCCCCGAACATTGTTGCAGCCCCTGCGACGGTGCGGAAGTCACAGCTGTCCAAGTACGGAGGCACTCCAACATCGTTGCAATAGGCTGTCCATTCTTTCCATACTTTCTTCCGATTTTTGGAAGTCGCTGCGTCAGCAGTTCGCGTGTCACTCTCGTAGCAACGGCAATTGCGAGGCGGAATCCTGTCCAGCAATTCTGCGAGGGAAGTGGAAAAGTTTTGTTAAAGAATGCAAGAAAGTCACTATCATTGCGAAAACGCCACTTAGCACAGTAGCCGTAATATCGGGACGGGATGTCGCCTAGCTTGTTGCGGTTTCCGGCAAGATGCTTTTTCATGAGCGGGGAGGCTTTGTTTTTTTGCATGCGGGTTGCAAGGACTCGGAGCAGTCTGTTCGCCACCTGGGAGCTCTTGGAAGCCTACCGTGTCTGTCGCCCATGCTACTGTTGGCATGTTGTTGCTGCACACGCCTACGTGTGCCCATTTGAGTGGGACACATGCTTCCAACACCAGCCAGCCCAGGACTTCTGCTCCCATTTCCAAGTCGGAGTTAGTGATGTCGCCGGTGGGTTCTTATTGGGTCACTAGTCTTGTCCTTACTTGCCCCTCCCAATGGTACCTCCAAACAATTGGTGCTAGAGCCCTTATGCCTGGCAACCAGGCGCCGCCTGCTCCTTCTGTCGACGCGTCGATGGTGCCTTTGTACGTGGCCTCGCCTGGGACCAGCTCCTTAATGTGGGTTGGCTCATTGGCGGCTTCCAGCAGCAACTGCTTCCAGTCCTTCAGCGCAATATTTGCGCCAGGGCATCTATTCCAAAAAACAGTGCTGGGGAGGATTGCAATGAGCCGATTGATGGGCCCAAACAACGACTTGCCCTGTGGGATGCCAATCGCGGCATGACGGAGCTTTCCAACCAGTCGCTCAACTCGTTTGAAGGGCACACCCCTCTTAATCCAGAGGATAGTCTTGAGCTCCGCCTGGATGGCTCACTGCTCCGTCTACAACAATTCGATGCAGCGCATTGCCCCGTCCATCATACAACCCAAGATTTCCTTTCTCACCTCCCACAAGCCCTCGTCCTCCGTTAGCTTTTTGAAGGAGATGGGGCTTGTCCGTTGTGGCCCGTGATGGTGGGCGGAGGGAACACACTGTGGAATGAAGCAGGACAGCAGGGTCGGATGACTGCACCAAATCGATGAAATCATCCACATACACCTCCAGCAGATGGAGGAACTGCGCTTTGCTCTTCCCGGACGCATTTTGGAGGTTGGGCAACGTAACATCTACGTCCGGCATGGTAAGGTGTTCCATTGGATGAGGTGGGATGGATCCAATTGGTTTGGAGACATAGAATGCCGCGATGTTGCGTACTGTTTCAGAAGCAGCACAGAAGAATGGTGGTGATAATGTTCACCCCATTTGTAAGGCCTATGGTACCACAATTTCCACCGGTTGGCCCAGCAAAGTCGGCAAGATGTATGCGAAGTTCTATTCAAAGCCTTCTGCGCAGACCATCCGCCAGAAGCCGTCTTTGATGTCCGTCTTCATAAGAACGATGTCGCCGTCTTCCAAAGAAGCTTCAGCCATCGCTGCGATGATGCGATGCAAGACTAGGCCAATCTGGTCGAGGGCTTTTTCAGGCGCACATCGCTTGGTGGCCTCATTGACCGATGGTAGGGCGTATCCATTGAGCATTAGTTTGAACGGTAAATCGAGGATGGCTCGATACTTCCTCGATTTATGTGGTATCATCGCCAGTGGTGATAGCCTCAACACATGAGGTAGCATCCTCTTGAGGTCTTCCCAAAGGAAAATCTTCGCAAACCCTTGCGCGAAGTTTTCCCAAGCTTCAAGTTGGATTTGAGAGATTGCGTCCAATACTAACGCTGATGAGTGTGGTCCTCGCGCCACGGCAGCTTCTAATTCCTCGAGCGTCAAATCTCTGCCCACCGACACCGGATAGCCTAGTTTAGCATAGTTGCGTAGCAACGGCGCCGCTGGATGGTTTGTTGCTCTCTAACGTGGAAATACCAGTCCTCGGATCTCAACGGGAACATTTGCTGCGTCACCCATTATTTCCTCCACCAATCTATTCCTGGCCTCAGCCACCTCTGCTGTGCTGCCTGTTGTAGTATCCATATGTTGCCACACTCGAGGCGCCAAATTGTCATCACTACTATTATTCTTAATCTCAGTTTTGCACTGGATGGCCGTCGGCCCACGATTTGTCACAGTGTCACACCCGACCCGCAGCCACTTTCGCCTGGCATTTGAACTCCCCGTTCGTTGATTGCCCAGCAATGATGGGCCGTCCCAAGTCCTCGTCCCTCGCCTCCTGTCCCTCACACGATGACATACCTTGTCTGTGCTATAATAATTCTGGCGGCGGCGGCCTGGGTGCATTCTCCGCCGCAAAGTCCTCATCGTCATTGTCAGAATCGCTGGCACTCGTCCTCTCTGTCATCTCCGTCATGTCATCCATCATTTTCTCCGTCATCTCCGTCATGTCATCCGTCATCGCAGTCTTATCATCTCGTCCTCGTACTCTAACAATGACTCCTTCATCCCCATGCCTTTCGGCACTCTTCCCACATTTATCCCCCACACGCGTGGATACGACCATTGATCGTCTCCACTACGGCATGGGGCGTATTCCTAGTCGCCACCGTCTTGCGGCGGCCATTTCTTCCTCAAGGCCTCCACTCCTGGGCGTAACTTGCCCTCAAGCCATTTCGCATACCCCGGCGGCAGGTCATTCGTTAAGAGGTGGGGGTTGTTGCATTTATCCCATGTGCATACGCCGCATACCCAGTTTGAGCACACGACTGGTTCTTTGTTGTATCGTCCCCTGCAGCATGCCATGTAGCCAGTCTTTGCTGCTGCATACACATCCTTCATTCGTATCACGCCGCGTGCGTGCAGCGGCTGGAGTAGGTGCGTCAAGTTGCTGGGCACATGTGGATTCACCGCCTCCGGGCCGTACCTATCTGGAAATCTTGTCTTGCAGGTCACCTGCAGATTTCTTTCGTTCTCCCGTGGCCCTCCTCTTCCTAGCCCCTCTCGTTGTTGTCTTCCTCCTCCATGGTCTTCCGGTCGACCTTGCCCTCTCCCGCCACCACCACCACCGCCGCCGCGCTGCAGGAAACGCTCCTGATCATGGCGTTGATACTGATGAGACGGTTTGCACATCAAAGCGTCGCTCCACTCATGTGGAAAGGTGAGCAGGTTCAAATTTTGGTGCATGCCTAAGGTGCGTGCCAGCAACTTCAGGCCGGTGCGTGGCCATATTACACCCCCCATTCCCGCTGAGCTCTCAAAGTCTGTCATCACTAACGGCTCGTTGAAATGCCTGCACATGTCGTCAATGATCGCCCAAATCATAGTTGCATAATACTTTTCATCCAATGTATCTTGGATTTCTGAAAGTGCCATAAACTGACGGCGCACATCATTTAGGCCTTGCAAGTGTTGGTTTCGCTTACCAAACAACATGTTCAAGAACAACGCATACGTTGTGAGGAGGGACGCTGTCTCAGCCCACGTTGTTGGGGGCATTCGTGGTGCCTTCTGCCTCTTCTTTGCCTCTGCATACGTTTGCATTGCGGAATTGTCTTGTACATCTTTATCGTAGTGAAGTTGTGACACTGCCTGACGTGATCTTGGTAGAAGGTTCAAGATGCTGATACCTGACTCTGCGTTGATAAAAGTTGCTAGCGCAGACTTCAGGAATTGAAGCCGGCGGATGCATTTCCCATGTTATCGGGCCAATAAATGTTGAAATATTGGGCATTGATGTCACCTTGGTTCCTCTTCCATTCCCAATTGATTTCAGTGCGCATATCTTCCTCGTTTTTGTCATCTCAATCCTCTTCCAAATCTTTGTCATTGACCACCACTTTTCCACTCAACAGAAACCCATCAGTGCTGCCTTATGCGTAGGCGTGAATTATTGGTAGTCGGAGTCACTGCCTCGCAACTTGTTGTCCATGCGTATATTGGCATTCACGCCTTTCGTGTTGGCATTACTAATTGTTGTTGATGTTGGGTGCGCGGCCATCATTGATGCTGCTGCTACTTGAGCACAAGTCGGGTATTCATTGGTGGTGGTTGGAATTGTGGAGGATGATCCATTGGTTGTATTGGCGCAGCTTTTCCCATCGCGCTATCGTACCATACCTTCAATCTCCATCTCCGGCAAGCCGGCTGAGCGACACCATCGTTTCCAACCGCATCTCGCCAACAGCGCGGCGTGGCCGGCTGTGCTGTTTCACCTTCAATCCACCAGAGCGATTATAGAATTCATACGCCCGTTGAAATTTCAAAATTATTTATTCTGTGATGTGTGACGTTGTTTCGAACGCTACGTCATAGATATCCAATTTTGAAAATCGATGGCGCCCAACTTCAAGGACAAATGCCACGAAATCGAAAGGTATGTGAAAACCAGATCAAATTACACACTCCATACTACATAATAGATAGGGTGATATCTACCTACCTAGGTCCATTTTTCATTTAAATACCCATTTTGGTTTAGCTAACAATGCATTCACTATTAATGCGCCCGAGGGGCGCTATCCTTTCCTTTCATGAACCAAATCTGATGTAATCAAATGGGCGGGCACGGGCTTTTTT
>JALLAS010000211.1:0-15948 GCA_036939415.1 Detonula confervacea | reverse complement strand
CCCGAGGGGGGTATAAGCGAAAATGGGGGGTACAGTTCGTGGTACTCCACTGTAGCCCGCCGTCTATGCAAAAGCCTCACGGCATGCAGAGCAAATAATAACAAGTGGTGAGGTCAGTGCGTGCGCGGTGGTAGGTACCTACCCCACAAAAATAATACATTGCAACCATGGCGGCCAACGCCAACGACAACAGCCCCACCCTCCGCCTCCTCCGCTCGGCATTCGGTCCATCCTCCACCCTCTACGCCGTCCTCCAATGCACTTCGTCATCGACGCCCGCGGAGCTCAAGCGCGCGTATCGCAAGTCCGCATTGAGGTACCATCCCGATCGTTGCAATAATAATGCGAGTGGCGAAACGAATAATAATAATGATAATGATAATGATAATGATAATAATGGAGGAGCGGCGACGGCGACGCTCAAGTTTCAGGCGGTGTCGGCCGCCTACCGAATAGTAATGGACGAGAGAAAAAAACGCGTATACGATACGACCGGACGGATAGCGGAAGACGATGATGATAACGATGACTCCGATGAAGGCGGCGGCGGCGGCGGAAAAGCCTCCGGCAGCAGAGCCAAAGCGAAGCAAGGCTCCGCCAAAGGCGGAGCGGCGGCAAATCATCCTCGGCAAGAGCAATGGGAACGATTCTTCCGATCGATATTCGACGAAATCATCGACGCGGGTTCCGATCGCGCCGCCTCCGCCGGTTCCTACCGCGGCTCGTCGCGAGAGCGGAAGGACGTACTTCGTTATTACGAGATGTGCAAGGGGGACATGGCGAAGGTTTCACAATGCATCGTGCACGGCGATGCACGAGCGGATGCGGTGCGGTGGAGGAAGGAGATTATTGCTCCGGCCGTGGAACGGGGGGAGGTTATCGATTACGAGAAGCGGGTTGACGAGAAGAAGAAGAAGAAGAAGACGAGGTGTGGCGAAGAAGCATCTGGCAAAAGAAGAAGGAGGATATTGGAAGACTCGTCGTCCGATGAGGAAATTGAAAAGGTGTCAAATGCCACTAAGAAGAGATCGGGAAAGAGCAATAGCAGAAGAAGCAACTCGCTGCTGGCCGACTCGGATGACGAGGAACAAGATGATACACCATTCGCACAACAACATGAGCAACCACAAAAACAACAATCCAATCTATCATCCAGCAATAGCAACACCACTAGCAACACCAAAAGCAACAACAGCAGCACCAGCAGCAGCATGAGCAAACGAGACAAAATGAACTATCGCGTCGCCAAAAAGCGCAAGGCGAAGGCAGCCAAAGAGATGGAGATGGCGAATATCATCAATTCCAAAAATTGGGACATTGGCGGCGCTACTGCTGCTGCTGCTGCGGCTGCGGCTCAACGGCCGAAGAAGCCAAAGAATATGGGCGGCATTAGCGATGCTTTCGTTTCGAATATTGAGAGAAAGTATGGGAGAAGTGGTGGTAGCGGCAAGGGCAAGAAGAGGGGCAAGCGGTAGGAAAAATTGGACCGATCGTCTTAACATTGGCCGAGAAGAATGATAATACGGTGCATCAAAAGTCAAAACATTGGGAAGTATTTGTGAGCAAAACGTTAAGTTATGAGTTCGGATCGAAGCATTGGGACATTCGTCGAGTTGCTGCTTCTGCTCCGCGACAGCCAAAGAATATTATGGGCGGTACTAGCGATGCTTTGCATTCGAATATCGAAAGAAAGTATGGGAGCAGTAGTAATAGTAGCGGCAAGAGCAAGAAGAGGAGCGGGCGTTGGGGAAAGTTGGACCAAGCATCTTACGTTGGTTGAGAAAAATGATAATATTATGGTGCATCAAAAATCAAAACATTGGGAGCTGTTGGGAGCTCATGTGCATTGTTCCAATGTTCTCGCAGCGCCACTGGCAAAAGGAGAAGAACGCAGAGGAATTTCGCACGCACTCCGACATTCTGGTCGACGTTCAAAGGAGAAGCAGAATTCAATAGCATCGAAAGTTGGTGACACCTCTTGTGCTCCAGTAGATATGTGGAGAGAAATGCAATTATTCTTTAACGTCGCCTACCTAACAATACAAAAACAAATCAACACGGTTCCTAGCATGATGCAGATACATTGAGGATCCGGAGTCACTGAGTAGTAGGTACGTCGTGACGAAATGCACTCTCTACCATTGTCCTTCAGAACATTCGATGAGCGCCGGGATCACTTCAAATGTTTCATTGATGCCCACGCCATCTACCTCCTCATACAAGATCCTCCTACCTCTAAGATTGCATTTAACATACCTACATTGGTTTTCAGTCTTCCTCGCAGTTGCATTTGATCGACCAATGTACAAGTATAGTACACGACATACAATGCTCCTTCACGCTTGGGTCTTCGGGGTCGGATGGGCAATTTCCATCATTGCGGTCGAAGCAGCAGCCCAGGCCCGGGACGTCACACTCGGCGGGATCCTCATGGCGCGTGGTGCTATCTTTCTTGCAGAAAGAGCCTTCGATGGGCTGCACATCCGGAGCACGACCTTCCGTGCACTTCGCGGGACAGTTGTACTTGTTGCTTGCGCTGCTTTTCGCCATGGCCAAGCACTTTTTCTTGAGTTTGGCCAGGGGTGGCGGTGCTCCCTTCTCGTGACACTGGCAGGTGGCTCCAGTGAAGTAGCCTGAGCCGGATAGGCCGCTGGGGCACGTGGGCAGAACAGTTCCTGGTTCAACTTCATCGAAAGATTCCGCCAGAGGCGTGAGGATGGCAGCAAAGGCAGACAGGAACAAGCTTATTTTCATCATCATTACTTTTTATCTTGATAGATGTTTTTTGTGATAGAATGAGGCAGCTCGAGAATGCCCACCTCATTCCACCTTCCCACGAGCTGCCGTTCGATGATAGATCTTCTGAATTCTGATGAGTTGGTGTTGAAGTATCTAAATGGAACTGAGAACTACTTCGGTTTTGAGCCATCGACCGTGGTTCGCATGCCCCAAGCATGCCCCCATCTCGGTTCATTCCCGAATCTGATAGAGGTCATAGATATCGTATGGTACTGGCCAATATATTATCTCATCACAGATACATAGATTACCTACATCAGTATCTGAAATCCTGATCCTGGAAACTGTGCAGCTCCCATCGCTTTTCCTGTTTAGCACTCTTAGCTTCGTGCAAAACAACGAAGGTGGCATGTGTCAAGAAGAAGGTGGTGCAGCCAAGGAGTTGATATCGGCCACCAGCAGCAACATGGTCAATCACATTTTAATTTGAAGCCAAAAACAGGAGACGGTTGCGAGCATATCCAATCCAACAGCTGGACAAAAAAATATACCACCCTGGCATCTTCTGAAATGCTCTCATCAATGGCCAAGAGAAGAAGATTTATTGGATTCATATGTGTCCACTACTTCAGAGTATTGCAAATAAGAAGATGAAGGTTTTCTTTTCAGTGATAAATTGGTTTCGAGTTATCTTAGCAAAAATCATTTCAGGAGTTCAGTCAAAGCATATTATGTGAATAACAAAGATCAGGCACGGTATCTGTGTGCTCTATGAGCCGACTAGAAGAAGAATGCAGGATTCTCAACCTTTCCGATGAAAATTGGAATACCGGTGGGTCGATGCAACACAATTACAATAAATGGATGATCCAGCATGATTTCCAGAACTCTTGGGATGCTTTTGGTTTTGATATCAACAACTGTGGCAGCTGCTGCTTCGGTACCTTCTTCTGACACCTCAATACAACTCCCATGGTAAATATCGTCAATGTACAGCCAAGGGTCATCATCACTCGTTCTATTAAACTTCCAAGGAATGGTCTCATTAAATGCAACTGTCATGCCCATACGCTCCAGCGAAGGCTTAAGCTTTGTTGGGCCAAACTCCAACCGAAACCGTGGAAGTCCGAGTCTGACTTCAGTCATACATGTCTCTTCAAGAAGCGCAAATATTGAGCAAGAGTCTAAACCAGAAATCACATCGTTCATTGAAGCATTACCTGGAGAAGCTGGAAGAATAAAGACTGACGAAAACTTAGCTGACCCAGCTCCATCTGTATCTGTATTATTGCCGTAATCCAATACAACAACTTTAGCACCACCCAGTAAATCAGATGACGGAATCGCCTCCATGTCACGTTGAGCAGACATGCACCTAGTCTCTACATTTGACCCATCAGATAAAGTGAATGTGCCATTAACAGTTTCACTGGCATTAAATTCATAAGTCCAAGCGCCCTTGAAATGGACTGCATTTACAAGAAGTGCCACAGTAAGGGGGTCAAGTGTGTCATCGCCCATCAGCCCTGTGATCATGCCGTTTGTTTTATCTTCTATCCAATCATCAATAGCAGTGTAATTGTCTGGCAGTGGAAAGGCTTCGGCTGACTGTGTCTCGTTTGCTGTATTTATGTAAGACTGTGTCAGGTTGTCTGCCCAAATCGACGTGGCCATGCTTAGCCAGACGTCACCATCAGAATCATTTCCCTCAGACGATTGCTTTTGCAACGTGTTAGAATCATTTCGTACTGTGGCGGGTCCTAAGATTTCTTCCAATTCGATATCATTAGTACTATTGATGGTGGCTCCATCTTTCACCAGTGCCAGCGCTTGGTACACCGATAATGGCGAGAAGAGAACATTGCTATCTGGGAATTCAGCACAAAGCTCCGAGAACAATGATGTCCCGAAGGATGATGATGTCACTTGGGTTCTCCTACTATCCGTGGGATACTGCTTTGACTTTTCAGATATTCCTCGGAGGAAGTACCCATGTGCTGTCGAGCATAGTAGGATAAGGACCGTGATTGCAGAGGTTTTGGGCATGTCTACTCTTTTTATGTTGTTTATTCGATTTGCATTGTTTCATTTTATGAGCATGATGCACCACACTGGTAAAAGCTTGGGCATTGATGATGAAGAAATGGGAACATCAGTCCCAGCAAAGGGATGGATTCGTGTGTCTTGCTGTGATTGATGATGTACGAGAACACCACTTTTGTGCACCCGTTCCTACCCTTTCTATGCATGCATACTGATCTGGTAGTTAATTGTTGTGTCGAGACCAAGAGTAGAAGGACCTGCGCGCTGCATGCATGATGCATGGATGCATCCAGACCAGGTACCTGTTAGATTTTTTAGCTTGCTGTCAGTTTCTGTTGCCTCCCGTTGCCATGGCTGTTGCCCAAAGCAATCATCTACCTCTATGTCATACATGTCAGTGCTCAGCAGTGCAATAGCGTTGCAAAAGGTATGCTTCGTACCTATGAGCCTGCTACTCTTCTCTCTCTCTCTCAGTAATGCAAATTCCTCGGGCTACTAGTGTGTTTGACAGGTGCATATTCCCGCTCAACAGTATCTGTACATTTGCTAATGGCAGATCACAAATCAAGAATAAAAATGCGCAGGACGGTAACTTTTGCTTTCAATCCTGCGTTCTAGCAAACACGTCTATAGCGTGTACCTTTATTGCAAAGTTTTATTTGGTTCTCTTGCTCCTACGCAGTGCCACATTATGCACAAAGATTGTGCCCAACAAAATCATTCATGCAAACTCCTCAGGGGTATCCTTGCTCAAAATAATGCTCATTGTGTCGCTTCAAACAAATCTCCTTTCATCACGCCCTCCAATGACGGATTTCGACTCTTCAAAAATGCAAACGCACTCTCCGCCAATTGCTCATGCACTTCCACAGGATCCGCCGGCCCGCAAGCCGGAATCACCAACGAAAGCGGTCTCATCACCAGCGCAGGCGCCCATAACGGGGCATCGACAAAGTTTCCATGAAAGCAGCCCTTGACATGCAACGTCAAATCGCCATACCGAACTCCGTCCCTGTTGTACTCATCGGAAACATAGCTTATCGTCGGCGTTTTGCTTTTGGCACCGTTGGGCGGGAGCATGCCGTATCCCATCCCCAGTGCGGGATCATGCAGTATGAGTCCTTCGATGTTGTGATGGTCCGATGCGCCATTCGCTGCCATGACGGCCGATGGGGCTCCGTAGCTATGTCCTCCCAACATGATTGTTCCTACGGTTGTATTGTATTGCTTTTTGAGCTCTTTTGGTAAAAAGTCTGCAGCCTCCAATAACTCGGAGGCTCTTCTCATGAGCTGCTGCCTTCCTGTCATGAAGTATTCATTGAATCTTCTTTCGTATCCATCTGGCAACACTGTGGATGATGCAGTTCCATCGGTGTGTTCTATTGCAGCTACAATCATGCCCTTGGATGCCATTGTTCGAAAGAAGTAGGTTGCCATGTCCATGTTGCCTCCGTAGCCGTGACTGTATATCAACAGAGGAATGTCGTTACTACCACCATCTTCCGATGATACGTTTTCTATTATTGGGGCATCTTGAATGCACCCGCTGGAGGCATCTGCCAAATGGCCAAGCAGGAAGGAAAGTCCAGTCTGTCGAAACCCAACAAGGGCTGCCATTCCATCGGACGTTTGTCTTCCGTCGGTACAATAAGGTGCCATATTATCCGCGTTACTCATTATCTCCGTGCAGTTTGATGCTGTTGGATAGAACAAACGCAAACGCGTACCCGATGGCAATCTCATCACGGTACTTCCCACGGAAATAGAGCTGTCTATCAATGGCATGCGAGGTTGGTTTATCACGGAGATGGCAGCGCCCGATCGGAATGCTGCTGCGAATGCAGCGGGGTAGGCGACTGCATCGGGGATGGTTACGGGCAATTGCGAGATTGCGAATGCATCGACGCTGCCGATGCCGATGCCGATGGTGCTGGGACGAAGCAGCAACAGCTGGAGCAGTGCAATTGCAGCCGGAAGGAGTTGCATCTTTTTGAAGTGGTTGATACGCATAATAGTAACGTTCCTCGTGCGGTCGTCAACGTTGATCTGCGCCTCGCTCCGAGATGATTCGTATCGTACTGTGGCGAATAAATGCCGATTCAATGGAGTGAACAGGACGATGGCAAACATAAACAGAGCAAGGAATGGTAAGCTGGTGGCGTACTGGTGGATGCTGTTGCGTGGTTGGTGTTGCAGCAGTAGATAGGTGTTGCGGTGGTTGGTGGTGTTGGTGTTGGTGTTCTTCGTTGCTATCGTACTCCTAGTTGCTACTCCACCATACGAACTCTTGTTGTTCGTTCGCGCGTCCTATGATTTATGATGAGTCAGTGGTATCCAAATAGAGATAGGTAAAGTTAATGATATAATAATCGACATGTATAAAAGTGTGAGGAAATGAGATTGAAATAGTTTTTGCATAGTCCTATACTCCTATTTGGTTAAGTGTGATCATGCAACTAACCGTATCGTAGCCGTACTCCAGCTCGGAAAAGGGACGAAAATAGGGACGAAATCTTAGTTTTTNTTGATAACCAGGTATCGCTAGAAGCCTCTTGAAGAGAGCTTTCTAGCGATGTGCATCTCAAATTTTAACGGTCAAAAATGGCGTTAAGTTCCTATTTTGAACGGAAATTGGTAATTAATTCCTGGACAGAGGGAGTATCAAATATCAACGGATCTGCTCTCATTTATGGCTATCCGTTTGAGAAACGTGATAATTTGGACTTCACGCCAGAATTCCAATCAACAGCTACACCGAAGGGGAGCGAGCAGCTTGGCTATTACTCCTATTGGGGTTGCTGGGTGCGGCTGGTGCGGCTAGTGCTGGGCGTGGCGTGGTCTGTTGCGTGTTGCTTACTCCCGTGGTCATGGATGGGGATGTTGTGATGAACCAATAGTTGCATGTGATGTGCTCAGTTGTGTAGTCCATCTAATGCGCTGTCAGTAAAGAGGATACAATTGTTATTTGCGCATCGCATCGATTATGAAAAAAGTCGGAGGCATATCCATCCTACAACATGTCGTCCCCATTGACAATCAATACCGACGAGCTCTGCGCCCCACCAGAGGTATGTGGTCCCAATGTTGAAGACAGCAAACATGAGCATCTCCTCTCCCAAATGACGAACGAGAATGATAGCCGATTATCACAGTTCATGAAACGCGACAAGCCCCTCCTCGTTGCCATCGCAGGGATGGTTCTTCTGATGAACTTGCAGACGCTCGGCCACATTTTGTACCCATTTGAGATTTTTAGCACCTGGATTCACGAGTTGTCGCACGGGATGGCCGCGATAATGGTTGGTGGAGGCATTCAGAAGCTGTTGATCTATCCTGACACTAGCGGCCTGGCTTGGACCTACACGGATGGCTCGGCCTGGAGTAGGGGCGTGGTGGCCAGTGCTGGGTATACAGGAACTGCCGTGCTAGGAATGATCCTACTATTATTCCGCCGGACTCACCGTGGACCGACTTATGGGATCATTGCCATTGGCATCGTCATTCTTCTGAGCTGCATGCTTTACGTGCGGAATACATTTGGCCTCGTAATGTTGCCCATAATGGCAATCGTATTCATTCTTTGCGCTTGGAAACTCAAGGCCAAGTATTTGGCATACCTCTATTCGTTCCTAGCGACGGCCTGCTCATTCAACGCCGTCGACAACATATCTGAGCTGCATGGGCCTGTGGGATACGTGAACGGCCAAGAGGCAATGAGCGATGCTCACAGCGTGGTCGAGCATTGGGGCGGGACATACGCGTCTTGGGCGACAGCATGGCTACTCTTTGCATTGATTTGTAGTGCAATTGGGCTATTTTTTGCTTTTGATGGAACAACTTATACCCGAGATCAACAACAGAAGACTGGACAGGGTGACAAAGAATCGCCTTGTGAGAATGAGCCCAGGGCATCAGCAGCACCAGTGGCCACAGCTACAGCAGTTCCAATTGTTACATTAGAGCCAAAGGTGTGATAGAAAGTGTGAGCTTCTTGAGAACCAGCAATTTTTGATACAATATCAATTGGTAGTTGTTTGGGCTGGTTTAGTTTTGGTCCAATTCCTAGGTTTTGTGACAAAAGCCCAGATCCGAAAGAACACAAATGCAGACTTTTGGTTTATCTGGATATGAACAATCTGAAGCCTTTAGTGTAGATTAGTGATGTTATTTTATTTGGTTATTAGTTCAGTATAATTGGAACCATTTTTTTGAATTTTGTTATTTTGATGATGAAATAGGTTACCAAGCAAAGTTCGTGAAACAGGCAACAGGAGAACCATATTTACCAAGGTTCAGTGCGATGGATGCAGATTGCAAGTGAAGAACTCCATGAAGGAGATCTGTAATAGTTGTGCAATACAGTACGATACTGTGAAAATAAACAATGACAGAAAAGGCAATCTATAATCTGTTGATTGCAAGCGCTAGATGTTGAAACTTATGAATTTCAGGGATCAGACTTTGGTGCATAACCATGCAATTGTCAATCATGTGTTGAGGAAGTCAAGAAGACTTCAGCCATACAAAGCGCAAGTTTATTGGATATCAGGCAACAGAACACATTCACCAATGATGATGTTGGAACCCGAGGGTCATCCTCTCATTGGAACCGCTCAATGGTGAGTCCAAAAGATGTGTATTATATTGCGAGGTCATCTTTGCTTAAGTAGTACATTTCATCACATCCTTCTCTTACATCTCTACAGCGAAAGCAACGTCTTCACCTGATCAGGATCATGTCCCAAAAAGCTCAAATCTCCATACCCTCCCTTGCCACTATTCGAAATCAACTCATACAACTCCCTATAAACATCCAAAACCCGCTCTGCTGCAGTCTTGCTCCTCGCAATCTTCCTCAACTCCGCATCCTTGATGGTATCCTCAAACGTAGGTATGGGGCCGCCTCCACCTCACGCTGGGACAGTCCTGGGTGGGAAGACATGGTCATTCCCTTGACGTAATGGCTGTTCATGTGAATCATGGCCGTGCGCAGTCCCTCGAGACCGTATACATGCAACACCTTGTCTGGCTCTGTATCTACGAACCGTTCTACCAAACTCTTTTCCCTTTCTAAGATGAGCTTGCTCCACTTTGCGGAATTTGCGGACTTCAACCCGCATTTGGTTGCTACGGCCAATGCCAATTTCAATGCAGCGCCGTCATCCAACGTTTTGAGATGCGGCGCGGCTGCATCAATCATTGCGCCAACAAGGAAGGGCAGAGAGAGCTGTTTGGATACCACATCCTCCTCATCACCAGGAGATGCGAAGTCCTCGGCGAATCCAGGAGAGGCAGCCCGTTCTTCGGAGATGCGCACGATGGCCTTTTGCGCGAGCTGCGCCTCGGAATCCCTGGATCCCATCGAGTTAGTGCCGAGCATGGCGCCAAAGGCGCGGAGTGATGCCACATAAGAATCTGCGGCCCCTGTCAAACTTTCGTCACATGTGGTAAAGAATGGATTCTCCGATTGATTGCTGCTCACAGCATCCGCTTCATCCAGCTTGTCCAATGCCTTCTGCACCGCTGAACCGTAGAACCTCAGCAAGCCGCATACCGAGAACACTGCCACTAGACGATTCAGAGACACAGACGTGGTCTCTTCTTCATCGTCACTGGAGCGCATTCCTCGATCGTTAATCGCGCCCGAGCCATCGTCTCCCTGAGACGCCAAGGAGGCCACAACTTGGGAGACACGTGTGCGCAGTGGCCGAGAAAGACCGCCCATGCTTTGCGCCAACATTTCTGTCACGGTGATGGACGAATTGTCTCCTTGATCTTCATCATCTTCTAATTCTTCTGCAATATCCTCAAGTTTATTGTCTCTGGCCTTCTTGGAATCGCCTTCTTTCTCTTCATCCTCTTCAGCACCTTCTTCGTCATCCTTCCACAAGAACAATGTCTTGACCAGCTCCCCCTCCACCCGAAAGGCCCTAAATGCAAACGCCAGCATATCCCCAACATAGCCCACAGGATCGTGCGCCTTCATCTCCAACGGCGCCATGCCTCCATACCCACTTGTCAATGCCAGCAAGAACCTACGCGTGACCTCCGTACGACGTCCAGAAGCGATGAGTTCCAGCGCATGCACGTGATGGGCACGCGAATGTCGAAGCACGTGCAATGATCTGCGTATGATGGGGTGGTGGAACGCCTCGTCCATATCGTCCCCATCGTGGAATCTACCCAGTGCGCCATAGCTCGCCACGTCCGATGCGGAGATGCTTCGTCCATTGTCCGTGGAGGAGGTGGGAACCATCATGGTATTGGAGGACGGCGTCGCCGATCCAATGCCCAAAAAGAATTGCAGAAACTGATACAAGCGCTCGTGGGCGCGTTCTTGGCGGGAGGCTAATTGTTCCATCATGCGCAGAGCCGAGTGCGTTCCCAGCTGTCCCGAGGATCCCATGCCTCCCGCATCGTCCATGCTGCTGTCCATACTAGTATTTCCATAATCGAACGATGCATCCGCACTGTAATCCAAGCTGCCGCTACCAAAAGTCTTCGTCAGCTCCCTTCTTATGACGGTCAACCTCTCCAATGCATTCAAAAACGCCATGGCATCGTCCACGGACCCCTGACCGGGGTTGGCAATCACGTTCAACGCCGCACCCGGATGAGCCCACGGATTATTCTCCCCCTCTCCGTCAATGTTGTAGCCGTCCGTGGCGACGAAGCCCTCGAAGTTGAAGTGATCCAGCAATCGCGCTTCGTCCTCTCCCAGGTCGAACTTGTCCAAGAAGGAATTGACGGCCGTCTGGCGTTTGGTCGCTTCCACGTAGGATTTTTGCGCGGAGGCGAGCTGGGAGGCTAGATTGCGTTCTACCTCCCATGCATCTGCCGCTGCTCCTCCCCCCAAAGCAACATTGGCGGCATACGGATCGCTACTGCTCATATTCATAATATCTCCATCTTCGCCCTTGTTCGACGACACCTCGACAATCTGACTTTCCACGCGCTGCCCCACCAAACTCGCCACCTTGGCGACGTTATCGACGCGCTCCCTCAGCGTGGTCGCATCCCGCGCCAATTTTTGCAATTCCCTTTGAAACTCCAATGCCCTTCTCAAGGCATCCTTTTCGATCGCCGCGCGGACGGATCGGGCATCGATCACCCCTCCCGCGGACGAGGACGAAGCTCCTCGGGCTGCACCGGTGCTGCCCTGTCGGGTGGAAAAGCCTCCGCCGCCGAAGACGTAATCGTCCTCGCTCGGTAGGTTGGCCAGTGCGTCCAGGGCCGCGCGCATGGCGGGCGTGTCGGTGCGGACGTGGAGGGCGCGGTTGACCTTGTCGGAGAGGACGTTGTTGCTGCTGCTGCTGTTTCCGCCGCCGCTGGTGGCGGCGGGTGAAGCGGCCATGGTGCTCATCGTTGCCGTTTTTGCTATCGGATTTTACACCTGCCCTGTTAGTTTCGGATCTTGGATCTCATGATCGGCGTGACGGCCGTGATTGAATTTCAGATCCATGGTGTGAGTACGTGATCACGAAGGCATCAACTGGATAAGTATCGTCTTGCCATCATCCGACCGCGACGACGACAACCAATCCAACAAAGAACAAAAACAAAACAAAACAAACAAAATCAACAATCAACCACAGACCGGCTAGCAGATAATAATCGGAAGCATGTTACGCGATCAGGACAGAGGCGGCGCCAGTAAAGGCGGAGGCAAGAAGGATAGCAGAGGCGGCGGCGGTGGTAAAGGCGGGGGCAGAGGTGGTGGTAGCGGGGGCAGAGGTGGTGGTAGCGGCGGTAGAGGTGGTGGTAGAGGTGGTAGCGGCGGAGGCAGGGGTGGAGGCAGGGGCGGCGGCGGTAGAGGCGGAGGCAGGGGTGGAAGAGGTGGAGGCAGGGGCGGCGGCGGTAGAGGTGGGGGCAGGGGCGACGGCGGAAGAGACAAGAAAGATAGGCCTCACAAAGGAAAGCCCACCGCATTTCCTAAAAGACATCAAAAGTTGGAAGTCACCTTCAACCAAGGCGACAGACACGATTACCTAACCGGATTCTCCACCCGCAAAAAGGAACGCCGAGCATTCGGCCTCGCCATGCAAAAAGTAAAGGATCGACGCGACAGGCTGGAGGAGAGGAAGGAACAGAGAGAAGCGCAAATAGAGAAGATCGAAGACATCGAGAGAAACAAGACGGCGTTGCGCAAGGGCATGTCGGGCGAGAACGACGATTGCGGCGACGCCAGCGACGACGACGGCAGCGCGAAAAATGAAGCCCAGCACGATAACGAGCAGGAGCTGACAACCTTCCAGGACGATCGCACGACGCATCAGTTCGGAGGACTCGTATCGGTGACGACAACCTTCGGCATACCGGACGATGACGACGACGATGATATCGGCAAATCTGAATTTTTCGCACGGAAACAACACGGGGAAGGCCACGTGGACGAAGCGCAAGTGAAGGCGGCCAACGTGAACAATTACATTTCCACGGTAAAGAGCACCATGGGAAGTAAGAAGAAGGGTGCCAGTGCTGCTGGAGGCAAGAAGGGTCAGCACGGTGCATCTTCCATGAAAGGAATGGGAAGTGGTACCACTTTGAAGATGTCGAAGAAAATTCTAGGAAAGTTCAAGACTAAAGGAGGGCCGGGTGATGCGGATGAGAGGGGTGGTCGTGGGGGTAGAGGTGGTAAGGGTAAGAAAGGAAAGGGCAGAAGGTAGAGAAAAGTTACCCAGCTAGAAACAATGTTCTAGGTAGACTTTGTTTTGGGGATTTGCCAAATACTCCTACTTAATATAGACACACAGTTCCGAACATTTAAGCAAAGTGAACAAAATTAGAACAGATTTCAATACTCTCTAGACTCTAAATTTTGGTTGTAAGTGTGGAACAAGTGTACACAACTCGTTGTAATCCACTGTAGTAGTTTGATTACTGTACAATTCCAATCGATTGATCACCTTGTGTACATAGTTAATATGAAGATGCTATCCAATCACAAGAACTGCTTCATTGAATAGCAATAGCAAGACGAAAATGCATCACAATATTCACTGGCAACATAATATCAATGTTACAGAAATAACATGGCATCCTCCATTTCTCTCATCCTGGCCTGCCTCGCCGCCCATTCCCTCTCCAGCTGTTTGATATCCCCCGGCCAATCAGGATGAAACACGCGTCTACCACAATTCTCCGTTGGACATTCCAGCCCAAATGGCGGTTCGATGAGGAAGGTATCCAAACAGGACTTGTGATACCAGCATCCGCAATAGGTGCGCATGGGCTTCATTTTCTTTAGTTCTTTCGCCGCTTGCTTCTCTTTGGCGCTGGTGCAAGTAGAGCTGCTGGCATACATGGACTTTAACTCTGCGGGATCCCGGGGCAACACTCTCTCCTTGCAAGAGGGACACTCTTGCGACATGAGTCCCTTCACCCTCTCCACTAAAAATGTTACCAATGTCAACAGACTTGGCTGGGGAGTAATCGTACCGCCAGTCGGGACATCGTACAAATCGTAATACCCCGCCAGCCGTTTCTTCTCTTCTAATTTCCACTCCCGTTCTTTTTCCTCCGCCTTCAGGTCGGCGGCTCGCTCTGCTTCGGTGAGATGATGTATGGCTCGCCGAGCATCCTTTCGATCCTTCGCCAGTTTCTTCATGTCGACGTAGCCGTTGTCTCCCGAGGCCCTAACTGACGATGATTCCTTTTTGCGCAAATCGCTAACCTGTTTCAATGCATCGGTATCATGCTTGATATTTTGGAGCGTTTCGTTCGTTATCCTGACCGTTCTGCCTTCCTTGAATTCCTCGGTATCCAGGTGAAAATTCTTTGGCACTTTGATGGGATTACTCATCTGAAGTGCTCGGTCGGAGGTTAGGCCCTCTTGCATCCGACGGACAATTTCCTGTGCTTGGGAGGTGATCATGTTTTCAATGGTGGATGGAAAGTTGGTAGATTGTAATTGGAGCAGACATGCTTTGTTTCCCGAGAAGTCTGGATAGGCAGGATCGATTGTGATGGAGCATTTGTAGTAATATGCTTCTTTGTGCAATGAGAGCTTGATCTTCCCCTTGCTTTCACTGACAATGGACAGAGTAGATTGTTTTGCTTTTTCAGCCGTTTTTGCTATTGTTTGAGCCTTGTTGGAATTTTGCACAAGTTCCGCAGATTTTTTGAGCTCTCTCCAGCACGGGAAAAATAGATTGGTATTCACAAACGAGGTGAGCCGTTCCCAAACGGAGCGTACTTGGTCGAACTGTTTGTGCTCCGCTTTTGTAGTTGCCAAACTGTTCAATTCCTTCTCCAGTTTCTTCTTCAATCCCGGCACCACTACAGCATCTTGATCTATGTTCACAATCAATGGATGCGATGGGTAGTTATCGGGAAAAGTAAGTGTCATCTTTATTCGAGTGTACGGTGTGCGTTCGTAGGTGGCAATTAGGAAGGATTTGGTTGCAGTGAGGACTTTGACTGATGGGAATATTTTTTTCGCTTCCGCGATCTCCTCAAAGACGGAGGAGGGAGGTGAATCACTCATGATCGTTCGTTCTATGATTAAAAGATGCGCGGTGCATCCAGATAAGAGTGCTCAGTGGTCACGCTATCGCTATTGCCGGCACGGTCGTCGTCGAGGTATGCCTTGTGTTCCCCTGTGTGTGACAAGGTCCTTTTGTTAGTGTTAGTGGTAGCGGTATCAGGAGCGGCTCGAGGAGGAGGCGAGGTTGTGATTGCCACGAAGCGCAGGAATGAGAAGCTCTATGATGATTGATGATGATTGATGATGATGCACGATGATGATGGTTGCTTTATATGGCTGGACGGATGCTAATGGAACATGATGAAAATCTATGTGCGTATCGTACGATAGGTACGATACGTGCGATATCGTGTGTATGAAAAAATTACTCCTATGAAGCAAGCCAGAATCAGTTGTTGATGCAGTTGCGCGTGGCGCAGCGAGTGCGTTGACGCCTGTTGACGCTATCTAGCGATCGTGATGTCACTCAATGTATTATTCCACGTTGCTTAAATATACAAAGATCGCCAAGCTCGAGGCTTATTTTACTTCAAGCTTCAAGGTATCGTGGACATCTCGCGAAATAATTCCATAGAGAATTCCATCGAGAAGGGAGTGTTTATCTATCTAGGTTTCTATCTAGATAAGGTACGAGCGATTTTAGGACTAACTAAAATTGCATGATTTCAAATTTGGGATGT
>JALLAS010000210.1:0-16179 GCA_036939415.1 Detonula confervacea | reverse complement strand
ATTTATTGCTATGCATGTCAAATGTCAATTGAAGAGAATTAAGGAAGGAAAAAATAAAAATGAGATGATGACGCATGCTCCACAGAAATCTCATGGGCCTTCACATGTTGTGATGTGTCCACCAATCTAAAAATTGGTCACATAACATCACGATTGTTACCGCCCGTAATGCCATATGACGTGACAGGATGTACTCTGTCAAATTGGCCATTGATAGAGAGACCTACTTTACACTCCTTTTAGATCAATATCTTGCTGCACCTCCTGTTCAATTGATATGGTACCTCTCAATTGCGGAGTTTAAATCTCTAGCTATCTGAGCCATAAGCGCTGCAAACTCTCATATCTGCTCTCTTTCTAACATCAAATTCACCTTTGTACACATGTAATTTGGATACCGAGAAGTTGGGATTGAATTTGATCAGTTGAGCTGTTCTGTTGATGGATAATCTCTTGATCCTAGATTGGTCCTATTCGTGTTCACAAGTCATATTTACATCTTTGGAGCAATTCCAACACATTTTTCCATTTTCTTCAGCGGAAATAAAAACGGCAACATCAAGATTGCAAAAGATTGCAAGCATTGTAATTTTTCAAAGCACAAAGCTGCACCTGCGCTCGCGCATGATAACTGCACAAACCGACCCGCCAGCCACCAGCCCTGACACGATGCCAGGAACAATGCCGAGCAATAGAACCATTGGGGAAAGAGAGCTATCAATCACCTTTCCATAATCTACACCTCTAGGTTTCTGGGGCCCGGGTTCAGCACGCAGCACAGTGGTCAGTTGCCAATAACAGTGAAGAATTGAAGGGCTGCTGTATTATTGTGTTGCAATCAAGATTTTCTATCAAAGGGAACCACAACTATCATCATCATCAACAACCATGGCACGCAGGGAATCCGGCAGGCGCTCCTCGAGGGGGAGCAGAAAATACTCCCAAACCGATAAATCCTCCAGCAGCGGCTCTTATGGCTCCGGCGGCTCGGGATCGGGAGGAGGAGGAGGAGGAGGAGGTCGGCGAGAAGAGGTGGTCAAAGAGGCAGTCGCCAACGTCATCGTCAACGAACGCTCCAAGTACGAAACCAAAATACGCGCATCCCAGACCCGCCTCACGAAGTACACCGCCGAGAACGATCGCCTACTCGACGAAGTGAGCAATCTGCGATTGCAAATAGGAGAAATGAAGAACGATCGTTCCGAACTGGTCCGCGCCCATCACGAATCCATGTCGCTGCTGGCGCAGGTCAGCGAGGAAAAGCTCGTGGAATTCAAATCCAAATCGGAGCAGGAGGCGGTGGAGTCCAAGGCCGCGCAGGAGGAGGCTTTGCGGACGGTGTTGGAAATGATGGAAAAGGATTGCGAGGACCGCGTCGCCGAACTGGATAGCGAATTGGCGCGCATCGAGGAGGATCGGGAACGGGCCACGCAGCTGCAAATCGAAGCGGCGGCGCGGGCCGAAGAGGAGGGCAAGAACTGCGAGGAGATGGAGGAAACGGCCAAGCTCGCGGTGGAAAAATTGGTGGAGGAACGCGTCACGCGGGATATGGAATTGCAAAATCTGGAAGAGAGGGAGGCGCAGTTGAAGCGCGAGTTGGAGATGACGAAGCAGCAGGCGGAGATGGACAAGCGGGATGCGCAAGCGGCCCATGCCGCCGCGCAGGCCGCTCAGGCCGTGGGATTGGCCGCGGCGATGAACAGCGATAATAATCAACCCCCTCCTCCTTCCAACTCTAGCAATGCATTCGGTCCGGACAGCGTTAGCCGATCCAGCGGAGACAGCGATCCGAACAGCTACGACAGCAATTCCTCCACGCACAGTGAGCCCTACAGTGAACCTTATAGCGTGCACGGGGATGAAGGCATCTCGTTGATTCGCGAACAACAACAACGGGCGATGCAGGGAGGGCCCGAATCGGTCGGCAGCGGCGGCAGTCTCCCTCAGGCAGAGGAGGAACCAAAGTGGAATCGGCCTCCCGTGGTGAACCGTGGGCCGATGCAACGCGCGTCGGAATCGCCATTTCTGAACGATCCCTTACACGGAATGACGCGAGGGAGAAAGATTGCATTAAAGCTGCAGAACTTGCCATGGTATCAACCGAAAGGAAGCAAGCACTGGGACTCGGAGGGGATAGGGCTGCAATCGGCATGGGCACACTTTGAACACTCGGTATTGCCGAGATACCTTATCAAAAATCCCGATGGGAGCATGCCCGAGAGAGAAGACAACGATGGCAGGGACGATCAACGACCCGGTAGTGATAATAGTAGAATTGACGTGTACGAGTCCGATGCGGGAAGCACGGATGCGGGGGACACGAACGACTTCCGTTCGGACGCGGGCGAGAGCGACGTGGACGATTGGCTGGACCCTCCCCAGAAGAGCAAGAAGAACAACAAACCCAAACGCCCGAAAGGCAAGAAATCGTCGGGGGCTCGCAGTCAGAAGGGGAATTTGTCGCGTGCGGAACCAGGAGAATCGAAGATGCCTACGAGATTGTACTCGCCGTTGTTCACTCCGTTATCGCAGTTGGGCGACTTTGGCATAGGGGTTGGATTGTATTTTTCTTCACTACGCGCCGTGGCGTTCATAACTCTCATTGCCGGATGCATCAATCTACCTAATATACTTTACTTTGCCGGAGACGAGTATTCCAAGAGCCAGCCGGGGGTCAATTATCTGTTGAAGGGGAGTGCCATATGTACAGAACAGGTTTGGGTTCCATGCCCCACATGCACTTTGGAGCAATTTGAACAGGCCAGGAGCCGGATAGCTGGTGCCACCACAGTCACGCCCAATGGGGAGTTGCAGACTTTGGTGTTTGCATTGAAGAATGCCTGCGATGGAGCTACATTCCAAGTGGGAATTGTGAACATGGCCTCATTGGGTTTCATCCTTCTATCAATTGCGCTCCTTTCCTTATATCAGCGAAAGAAACAAATAGCATTTGATGAGCAAGAACAAACGGCTCAAGATTATTCCATTGAAATATCAAATCCGCCTAATGATGCCACTGAGCCTGAGGAGTGGAAGGAGTTCTTTGAATCTCGATTTGGAGGACACTTGACGTGTTGTACTGTCACAATTGATAACGATTTGTTAATCAAGGCTCTGGCAAGGCGGAGAGAAGTGCTATTTGATATTGAGGAAAAGTTGAAGGAAGGCGCCTCAATCGATACTTTGACTTTGACAGAATTGGCAGCCAAGATTGAACATGGACGTGAGTCTTTGGGTAGGTTCAAATCTAGACTCTCTCCAGGTATACCAGAACTGGTGGGACAATTGACTGTGCTCAATGCACGGATCCAGGGATTAGCCCAACAGGAATATCGTGCCACAAGAGTCTTCTGCACCTTTGAAACAGAGGGAGCACAACGACAGGTATTGGCCCAAATGACTGTAGGAAGCATGGTAGCCAATAGGAACAATACTCACAAGATCAATTCCAACCTACTGTTTCGAGGTGAGCACGTGCTGCTGGTCCGGGAGGCAGAAGAACCCAACACCATACGATGGCTTGATTTGGACGAAAAGTGGAGTACGAAGGTCAAGCAGATGACTGTGACTACACTGATGAGCCTGGGATTTACCGCAGGCGTGGCAGCAATTGTCTGGCAGTGCAAAAGGCATGGTTCCGCGTACGCCGCACTGGCAATCTCCTTATCAAATGCTTCCTTTCCAATAATAGCGAAGGCAGTTACTGATATGGAAGCACATGCGTCAGAGTCGACGAAACAAGCCTCCCTTTATGCCAAGATTGCCATATTTAGATGGGTAGTAACGGCCATTGTCATCACCATCATCACACCATTTACATCAACAATCTCCAACGGACCAGAACACTTACTCCAATCCATCTACCTCATCTTCTTTGCTGACTTGATTACAACTAACGTGCTTCAGCTAACTGACCCTGTGAGCAACTTCAAAAGACACTTTCTAGCGCCACGTGCTGGTAGTCAGGAACGAATGAACTTGCTAATGGGCGGGACGGATTACACCATTGCAGAACGGTATACCAACATGACCAAAACTCTCTTCCTTACATTCTACTATTGCGCCATCTATCCCAGCGCCTTCTTCATGTGCGCGGTTACATTATTCGTCAATTTTTATGTGGATAAATTCAGCTTGATGAGGACGTGGAAGCCCGCTCCCATGCTGGGACCATACATTGCCAAATTCAGCAGGACATATTTTATGACCACCGCAATTGTGGCTTTGGCAGTGATTTCATCTTATCTATTCTCGGGTTTTCCATTTGATAACCTTTGCGCAGAAAATGTATCTCACTCAGCGTATTATGGACACTGGAAAATTACTGATGGTGAAGGTCTGGATAAGGAGACTATGATTGAGCCGACAGTTAGATCTTATCATTTCTGCAATCAGTTTCTCGGTCCAGGAAGCACTTTCAAGTTTCCTGCATTACCCGATGCACAGCCAGAGGGTTCGAATTGGATGACGGACGAACAGGAGCAGTTGACTGGGATATATGGATGGGTCAGTGTAGGAGTGCTAGGTTTGGTTGGTTTGATTTTCCTGTATCGGGCGGTAAAGATGATCAAAAGTCTTTTCAGTGCGTCGTACAAGGTAAGTCAGATCCTATTTTTAACCCAAACACTGTTAGATATTTTCAACTTGTCGTATTTGCTAAGATACCATTCACTGATGCAATTGCAGCCTGATGGGGATGTCCAGGGAGAATCCTTCAGCCAAGTTGAGACAATATCTTCATATATTCCCCAAGTAGACAGCAATCATTTCACCCATCCACTCCTGGCAGTCAATATCGATTATGTTGATGAAAGTATCTTTGACTGGAGTGATCCTGAGAGGTCTCACTCATACTACGATCTGACTAGAGACGCGGAGCAACTGATGAAGGGCAACGAAGATATTTGCCAGCGAGCATTCGCACAAATCCGACACTGGCCACTTGGTGGCGGCACTGGCGGTGGCGGGATTGATGTAGTTGAGGAAGGAGGCGAAAAGGTCAGCATCAGGTCGGCCAGATCGGCCCTGCGAACCAAGTCCAGGGATATCAGTAGCACGAACAAACAGCAAAATAATGTCTCATGGTCGTCTAAAGTTACCTGTAAAACGTACAGCAAAGACAATCCCAACCTTCAAAACTTTGGATTCAATGCCAACGCATCAACGACCGAGGGGATGAATTTCAACGGTCATTCGGATCCGTTGTATGATCCGCATGCTCAGAATGAGGCACGAGTGGCTGAAGAAAACCTTTCAAATGGCGGAGATGTGCCAGTAAACAACTTTGACCCGTATGCCCCAAATACCGGCAATGCTGGGAATAACTTTGATCCATATGATCCAAATAGCGGCCAACAGGAACAGCAGAATCAGCCGCCTCCGGACCAGCATTTTGATCAGTACTTTGGAGCCGGTTTGGATTACGCCAATCAGCCTCAAGATGCAATGTATGGGGACTCCCAAGTTCAAGATAGTGGTGTGTATGTGGATCCTCAGAGCCAAGGCAATGCGTATGTTGATCCTGATGCGTATGTTGATCCTCAAAGTAATCAAGATGGCGCCAGCTGGGAAGGCTCTGACGGGTCCTACGAACAGAAGTCTGGGTCTGGTTCGTCAGGGACGTCTGGCTCCTACAGTCATTCGGGTTCTTCCGGTACCGATTCTTACAATTCTGATGCCAGCTCTCAAAGAGCAGACAGCCCAAGCTCACTCAATCAACAACAACCGCAGAACCAAAATGATGACGGAAGTGGCAGTACCTACGGAGGCGGATCTGCAGGCTCATCGAGAGACGGTAGTACTAATTCTTCTGCCAGTGCATATTCAGAACCCCCCAGAGAAAATGATCTCTACGAGACAGAAGTATACGAAGATGATCAAGAATGGGAACAAGGTGAAGGGCAGGAAACAGGTTCATACTCAACGGGATCCTCTGCTTCAGGAGGATTGCCGCCAATTGCATGATTATGCCAGGTCTGTCATGTTTTCATTACTAATTTTACCACTAAAATAAAGCCATCAAAGATGCAAGATCACCCGAAAAACCACAACCGCAAATTAGGCAAGTGTTTATCATAAATGAAGATTAAATTTCCATCGTGACATATGGGATGGAGTTGAAAAAAAATAATGTTAACCCATCAGCAACAAGTACTGTGGGATAGAACACAGATAAAATCAGGGAAGGACCATTTTCCGATCCAGACTGCCCTGGAGCGGATAGAACAAGAAAAAGATGATACGACACTCTGTGGTTGATTCATGTGTACCTCCCAAATTATCATTACATTAATCCCACAAAGTCAGAAAAATACAAAATATTACACCAACGGCATCTTTTGTACAGCAGGTTGATTTAACCTTCGGTCCAGTGCACTTTGCAGTTTTTCAATGAGTTTATTAGTCTTCCCAACTTCCACATCCATCTTCATCAGCTCGAGTGCCCTGCCTGCAAAGCGCTGACCACTTTCCACCTTGACACGCTCTTCAGCGAAGGCTTCCAGTCGTAGTTTAGCCGATCTCAAGTGCATGCTTTTGAAAGAAAGAGGCAATCAAACACTGAATTAGAAACATGCATGACAAGTGCAGAGAGTGGGAGTTCTGAGGTTCTTACCGAAGCTTAAAAATGCCCGTTCCTTCAACAGATGAAGACTTCGGTATAGCAGTCTTTTCAGGAATCAGCTCCAAGTTCTGCGAGTTAATGACTATATCTACAGTATCGTGCTTGAATAAAGATGAAACCAAATACCATCCACCGGGAATAGTTGAATCGATCTTGCCTATCAAACAAAAACGAAGAATGCACAAATGAGTCATTTAATTGTGAATGACGCCAGGGTGCGTGTATCCACAATATCTTACCAGTTAGGCCGCGGTACTCCCCTCCAGTTACCAGAACACTCCGTCCTTCCACCCGAGATGCTCGGATACGGGTTTGAGGGACAACGTCTATGTTGATGCGCACCTTGGGGCCACTTCTTCCAACACGTCTCGTGATACTGGCGTGTGTTTTTTTGGAAAAAATGAAGAATACGAAATTTGCCACGAACGATTGACGTGAGAAATGAAATATGAACATGGTAACAAACGAAAAAAGGTATTCTATTGATGCAGACAGTAAATTGATACACCTCAGCTGCTCACCTTGTATTGCCCGGGGGAGGAGGAACAATGGGTTCATATTCCGCATGATCCATCAAAGCCCTCGGCAATTCTGATAGCGCAATTGCATTATCACCCTTCATTATCCTGCCTGTTCTCCGATTGAAAATCTCAATTTTGGTATCTGGGGGCAAGTGACGCAAGGTGGCAGGTAATAATTGCATTTTCAATTGGTCAATCCCATCACTTGGTTGTAGCAATATGGGGTTCAAGGCGGGAGTTGTACACTCTCTCATTTTGGGATGTTGAGGCCTCACATGTTTGCGTTTATCACGGCCGTCTGCAGCAAGAGCTGGATTTGTACCCCAACGACGAATGCCACTATCAGTTGTGGTACCTTCTCGCCCATTCACAACCACTACCCCCAAATATTTCCTCCGCTTTGCTGCTGCATCACCGGTAAAGTCAGTCTCGGAAATCTTTCGCTTGGCCCCGCTCTTGTCTTCATCGATATCGCCCATCGTGATGCGTATGGCTGCCGATTCTTCTTTCGGTTTCCTAGGAGTTCTGCTAGGAGAATCAGCATAACCACCAACCACGTCGAAATCATCTGCTGTCCTTCTCTTCTTACCTTTCTGGAACTTCTTCTTCTTTGGCCTGATAATAGTTGGCATCCGACTCCTCTTCCTTTCCTTACCGCTATACCATTGCCATATCGCACCAATATCTGCATCGCCATCGTCGACAATTTGACATTGGCCGCTTTTCACCTTACTGGTAATGGAAGGGTTGTCAATGATCCACCACCCTCGCTGTTCCGCGGCGATGATTTTTCCCATGTGACCTTTGTAGTTTCCTGAATAGACGAAGACAGTTGCACCAACAAGGGGATCAACACGATATAAGGGGGATGGAGGAGGTGCCTTCTTCTTGTCCGTTTCTACCACTGCCGAGGCTTCACTGTCGGCATTCTCCTCTCCCTTGTTGGCGTCGTTTGTCGTAGTCCTGTTTTGATTTGCTTCTGCAATCGGAGTACTTTGTTTTTCTCCAACAGGATCCTCATCTTTGCTGTCAATGATATCCCCTTCCTGACATTTATCCCCACCAGCACTATCTTTTTGTCCTTCATCCTTGTCCTTAGCATGCTCCTTTTTTTTGCCAATGGCAGCATCATCTTTCTTATTCTCAACATAAGGAGTGGTATCAACATCATTGAGAGAAGATTCATTCACATATCTGGCATTTTTCGCAGCTGCATCCTCTTTTTTGTCCACATCCATGTCAGTAGGTGGTTCAGGAGAAAATTCACTTCCATCGTCAGCTGCTTCTTCTCCTTCATCATTCGTTTCTTTCATAATAACATCTTCCTCATCTGCATTTTTCTTCGTGCTGCCTTGTCCTTCGTCCTTATCACTCTTTCCCTCCTCGCTCTTACCAGTGTTATTATCCGGCTCCTCATCAACAATGGTGGCCTCGGGGACATCATCATCATCGCCAACATCCTCATCCTCTTCCACGCCATTATCATCCTCAGGATACCTAACAACCTCAAACTTATGCTCTGGAAACGCCATGGGTATATTTGGATTGTCCGTAATATACCAATCCCCCATAACGATCACCCGAATAACCATGCCCTCCGTACCCACAAAGTCCTCGTTGCCGCCAATCACCTTCACCTTCGCCCCAACATACTGCTGATACTTCTTCGCAAAGTCATCGTTCGATTCGCTGTCGAAGGCGGCCCCGCCGGCATATTCGAGGACTTGGATGTCGTCAAAGCCCAGGGGGTTGGGGATGGTATCGAGCTGGAGGCGTCGCATGGAGTGTTTTTCCTTGACCATGCCCATGAGGTTTTTGTAGCGGCCTTTTTTGATGCGGATGGTGGCTCCGATGAGGTTGCGTTCTTCGTTAGCGAGGTCGTTGTTGGCACTCCGCGAAGGACGGCGGTTGGAGGTCGATGCGTTGGAGCTGGAGGATGCAGTGGCAGATGCTGCCGCTGCGGGGGCTGCCACTTTGGCACTACCATCGCCCGACCCGTCTTCCATCTTCTCATCCTGTTCGGTGCTTTCGTTAGAATTTTTTGACTCCTCAAGCTTCACCGTAGCAGTGGCCGCATCAGAGACCACTTTATCTGGCGTATTCTTGCTTTGCGTCGCTTCTTCTTCTTTCACCTCACTCACACCTTCAGTTTCATCACCTTCCTTTTTCGCAGCAACATCAGTACGATCATCCTCCTCATCCTTCTTCTCCTTACCCCCACACAAATCCCTACTCAACACCTCGAACTTATGAGCCTGGTACGCATTCGTAATCTTGGGATTGTCTGTAATGTACCAATCCCCAATAATGACCTTCAACACCTTGCCCTTCACCCCCGCGAATTCGTCGGGCCGCGTCACCCTCACCTCGGCGCCCATGTACATCTTGGCCAAATCGTCGTTGCTCATTTTTTTCTTCTTCTTCCTCTTTTTGGTGCGCGCTTTCTCCCCGGGAGCGTGACGGACAATGTTCACGTTCGAAATGTCAATGGGAGGTATTGGGGGGTGGGCGTCGATTTGGACGTGACGGTAGGACCGGCGTTCGTTCACCTTGCCGGTGAGTCCCTCGAATTTTCCGGATTTGATGCGCACGGTGGCTCCCGTGAGATCGGCCTCCTCGTCGTCGTCGTCATCGGTGCTCATGTCCCCGTCCGCGCCCGCCGCGGGGTTTGCGGCGCCCTCGGCGACCGCCTCCGACCCCGCCGACCTCCCGTCGCCGTTCTGCAACACCCGAAAATCCATTTTCCTCACCTTGCCCAGCACGCCGCTCTCCTTGTTCAACGTGCACCATCCGCGCTTGCAATCGATGATCGTTCCGACCCGTCCCTTGTACTGGCCGCCGGTGATGCGGACCTTGGCGCGGATCATTAATTTGGAGGAGTCGGGTCTGTCCGGTCGGTGGGACTCCGGTACCACCGCTTTTGCCGTGGCGTCGGTATTTTTGTTGTTGTGGTCGTCGTCATCGCCCGCGGCGTCGCCTTCGACTTCGACGACCACCTCGGCCGTTAGGCTTTCTTCGTCGTCGTTGCTTCCGTTGCCGCCCTTGTTCGATTCCGCGTAGGACGAATCGTCCTTGTCGCCGGGATCTTCTTCGTCGTCTCCCTCGACGTCGCTGTCGTAGTCGAGCAGCGCCGCCTTGGCAGCTTTGACTACTGCATTGTCAACAGCTTTCGCATCGTCGGCTTTGTCGATCGTCGTTATTTTGGTGCCATCTTGGGTAGAAGCAGCAGCAGAAGTGGGAGATGCAGTATCCTTCTTCTTTTTCAGTGCACCGTTGCTGGTGCTGGTGTCTTCACCCTTCTTTGAGCCACTGTCAGCCACACTACTACTGGCTACTTCCTTTTCTTTCTTCCCTGGGGCAGAAGGCAGAGCTATTGCCATGACATCGTCAATTTCTTCCTCCATTATCTCATCATTGACTTTTGCCTGCGCATCCTTCTCTTCATCTGGATTTGGTTTGTCGTTGTCATTATTATTTGCACCGACCACCTTTTCATCAGACGAAAGCTCCTTGCCATCCTCCTTCTTACCGGCATCAGCTTCATTATTGCTTTTCTCTCCATCATCACGATTGTCATCTTTTTCCTTTTCCTTGCCTCCCTCCCCCCCCAAGATGGGATCGACCTCGACGCCCAGAATTTCCTTCGACGACATTCTCACCAGCACGCGGATGTTCTTCACGGGCGAATTGAGGAGCGCGGGATCCATGCTGACGCTCTTCTTAATCTTCTTGCTCGCAGGAGTAGTTGTAGCATTGTTATCATTATCGCCATCGCCGCCGCTCTTGGTTCGGTCGCCGCCATCCTTCTTTTTTGGAGTGCTGGGCGGTGATGATTTTTTCGCGTCGCCATCATCATCATCTTTCTTTGCGCTGCCGCTCTCGGGTTCTTTGGCATTGCAATCCTCTGCAGCAGCCGCTACAGACGAAGCTGCGGCCGGCACTGCGGCGGACGCTGCGGCATCATCTTTTCCTTTCACTCTCAATTTCAATTTCAGTTTATTTTCGTCGGGGGCGGCAGCAGGAGCAGCAGCAGCAGCGGCAGGAGGCGTCGGATCTTCCTCCGCGCGTTTGCCGCTTGCGGCAGCGGGTCCTTCGGCTTCATCCTTCTTCGCCGCTTTGGCCTTGGACGGCGGCGGTCGCTTCCGAGAGGAAGACGCCGCACCTGCCATTATGCGTATCGTGCAGGGGTGCCTTTTAAGCCAGCAGGACCCAGAGCTTGCCTGTAATCGAGGACGCACGCCAGGACCCAGAGTTTGACCTTGGTGGGCTGTTGTACCGTGGTTGTACGATGCAACATACAGGTACTCTAGGATGCAACAACTCTTGACATGCTTTGACATGTTCGGCGTGGGAAATTTACGTAGGAATTAATATTTTTCTGATTGACACAACACCAAAGCAATCTAAAGCAATCACCGCGGCCCATGGCGGATTGGCGAATATTTTGGCGAATGCACGGCTTAGCACGCACCTGCACGCACGCTGAAAGTCCGCAGACAACATCATCTTTCCCACGACAACGAACAAAATATGAACACGACTCGACCACCCCCCAGAGTGCCGCCGCGCGCAGCGCAGACTCCTCACAAATAGCAACGGCGCCGCCAAAGACAATCAAAGAAAAAACCACCGTCATGAGTTCAGCAGCAGCAGCAGCAGTGGCAGTAGCCGCTCCCTCGAGGGAGAAATATCAGGCTCTCCTCGCCACGGCATCGAAAACGGCTGGAAGCGATAACGTGAGTGGTGTTAGTTGGCGATGCGCGTTTGGTTCAATCGCCTGCAATATTGTTAAGTTGTTGCGCTTCGCGATTCATTGTTACATAATATATTTCTAACTCACTATGGTAATCTCGTTTCGATCTGCCCTTATTTTTTTCATTTCAGTGGAAGACTTCGGCAGGACGCGTCGATGGGCCCGATGGCTTCGTTGCGAGCGATGCCTGGAGATTACTCAAGCTTCAGTTCAAACATAAAAGCAGACCTTCGGTTTGTCCCATCTGCATGGATAAGCCGAGCTCGGATGACGAATGGTATACCACCAAGTCTTGCAAGCATACTGTTTGTAGGGTAAGTGTTTTTTCATTAGCCCGTTCTTTATTGATTATCTAATCCGTTTTAAAATGGATCTAATTATGGCTAATGGCTAGCGTCTTCATCTATCTCGCAGGATTGCTTGCAAAGTTATGCAGCTTCCCTCATGGCGGACGATTCACACACCGGACCTTTGAAATGCCCCTGCTGCCCACGGCTGCTTCGAGTGGAAGATGCCAAGGTTGCATTGGGAAATTATAGATCAACGTCCACAACAAAGAAGAAGGCAATACCAATACCAAATGCTGTTAGACGTGCATCGTCGATGCGTAGGGAAGAGAGAGGAGGGCTATTTTCAGATCCGGAAATCGAGGATGCGAGAAGTGCTCTCGACGTGCTAGAAAAGTGGGACAACAAAACGAGGAATGAGTTTTTGAGATCAATGCGAGATTTCCGACCATGTCCGCACTGCAGCGGTTCATCGCAGTCGCGACAGGGCAATGACAGCACGGCAGATGCATCGTCAAAGAATGGTGGCGGCTTTGTCACACCTGACTGCCTCGCGCCAATAAATGAAGAAAGAGAGTCCAATGCTGAGCGTCTAATGGGCATGACAGGAACTCCCTCATCGATGGCAATTCTCCTTGCCTACGCTATTTACTACTTGCGCTGCGGATCGATAGATTTGAATAGCCCAATTCTTCAACTTCTGTTGGCAATTCTCCCTTCTATGCTCTTGCCCGCCTTGATGCATGGCCTTCGCCTCTTGTTGGCAGCCAGGGCAAAGAGGGAAATCATGCGCCCCATCATTGTTACGTGTCCCTGTTGCCAGCTAGATTTCAACCTCGAAGCATCATCGGAGCTTCAGCTTCAAGATACATCTTCGGACAATGGTGCAGAAGCTGCCTCGCAATCTTGGAAGAACTCCAACACGCGTCCTTGTCCAGGGTGCGCGAGCCCGATTATGAAAGATGGAGGCTGCAATCACGTCAAATGCGGGAGATGCAAATTAGACTTTTGTTGGGCGTGTATGAGATCCCGAAGCAGATGTCATGCCTATCAATGCAAGAATGGAGCCCCCTACGGGAATGCGTTTGGAGATGGTTCGGAGGCAGCCATCAGAGACGGACTCACTGCATTGGAGAGGGAGAGGGGCAGGGAGAGGGGCAGGCAGGGGCAAACGTTGATGGAGCGGATTGATCACATTGAATCTGTAGCCTTGCGGAATTTGGCTATGTATCGATCATGGAGAAAATATGGGCCACCGTGTTTTGGGACTCTATGCTTGATAGCTATTGGGATCAACCCATTCCAACCGAACGATTCTGCTGGAAGGATTCTATCACTGGCAAAAATCATTGTGTATTTTTGCTTGGGCACAATTTCCACGGTGATCGTATGTGGACTGCTAGCCATCTTCATTTCTCGGCTGGCGGCAGCCAATGGCGACATTGCTAATGTACGTGGTCCTGCTGGCGCAGGAAGAGGGCAACAACGAAATGTTGTGCCTGAGTTTCAACAGCGGATAAATATTACACGACAGAGAATTCGGCTGCCTCGACGATTTAGAACTGAAGAGGAACTGCTCGCTGAGGCAATTGAGAGATCCCTTGTAGAGCAGTGACTTGCTTATGCATCCATTGGTCAGCTCTGAGAGCTTTTATATTCCAGCCCAAAGGAAGTGATCCCGATGTGGAGTGACAATGTAGGAGATAAAGAGAGACTGTGCCTTCCTTGCCTCGGCTGAGTGCAGTCAGATATTATTTATGGTGAGTACTTTTGTATCATGTTTTTAATAAACCACTACAGAATGATTAACACACTTAGATAGTAGATCCTGAAGTTCGTCCAGCGAACCAAAGAAGGTCAACACGGAAAAATAAATGACTTAGTGAATGCATAGCCACAGGCGTGTCCCGCTGCATTCCTTTTTACCATGTATAATATATCTCACTCTCTCACCCTCAGTTTGTGTCGTTGCACTGCTTCATTCAGATCCCGAGGAACTAATAGAGTAAAAGTAGAAAATAATATTGAAACAAATGAGTGCATTGAGTGTGATTGGATACATTAGTAGAGTGCGAAGGGCATCATCTGCATAGCATAGCATGCATGCCAGCGTGCAGAATGAACCAACCTGAACCAACCTTGCAAATCTATAATACATACTCTGGCAGGTAGCTGCAGGTAGGTACTGCCTGGCCTTTAATTTTCTGAAGTTTGTTTGAAGAATGAAACTTCCAATAGCCTTATCAACATAAACAATAGAGATTTAGGATCTGCTCAGATGAAACTTCTACAACAAACCTCAACGCCCGGGAAAAAACGGAATCTGGAAATCTGAACGAAACCCTCCGCTCCATCCGCGCGTTCGTTCATCGTGCGTTCGCCAAGGTTCGCCACCAGCCAACTACGCGGTCACTATCTCTTCTCCTGCCGAAAGTGAAAGTTGTTCCCCAACCACAAGACAACTCAACCACAACTAAACTCTCCCCCTCCACTGCCTCCCGTCCGCGTCCTGCTTGCCCGCTCTCAATAACGACCCCGACAACAGCCACTCGAAAGTGCTGATCTTTTTTGGAAGTGTCTAGACCTTTAATTGCGCTGAAAGAACAGATATTTCTTATACCTTAGTTGGTGCATGAGGTGAGTTCTTCAGAGTTCTTCCCCGCCGATTTGGAGATGGTTTTCCTCGCGCAGTGATTTTTGTCTGCTCACACATTTCCAATTACTTTATTTTGCTTTGCTCAGTGAACAGTCTCCTAATCAACGCCTAAGCAATCGCAAGGGGACAATCGTCCGCCGATACCAGGATAATCGCGCATATCAAATCAGCCTAATGAGTGAGCCAAAGAAACTGATATGTCTCATATCGAGAGGGTGTCCCGATCGTATTCAATCAGGAAATCAGTCAAAAGTTTTAGATTGGCTTCATTCATGGAAGGTGCCTCACTCAATTGTTGATGGAATGGATCCTGCACAGCGAGAGATGAGAAATAAATTGTTCAACCTAAGTGGAATTCGTGGAAATTATCCCCAATTCTTCTTCGAGTTTATCGATGGCACAATAAACTTCTTGGGGAATTTTGATAAGATGGAGTCGTTGAATGAAACTGGTGGCTTACCAGCAGAAGTGCTGGCCCAGCACCCAGAACTGGAAACATGGGATAAGGTGCTTGGGAGTGTGGTGGAATCTTTTGAGTAGACGGCCACAACGATGGACAAAACCAAGCCCTTGGCAAAGCAACTTTTCATGTCAAAGCATAACTGTTTCATGGTCTTAGTAAGGGAGCAAGGATGGGGATCACATATTATTTCGGTCAGGATTCTTGACAGCTTAATTTAGTTCGAATGTGTTGTAATTGTGTTCAATATTCCAAATCTGGGTACTTCATTTTGATCCTTAGTATCGCCAATTCTAGCAACCTCGCCCTTTCTTTCAAGTACAATCCCACAAGCTCATCATCACCTGCATCATCAGCACCACACTTTGCATCATACAATGCCTCATCAATAGTGGATGCAATGAAAGACTGAACATCCAGTTCATTCCTTTCAGATAGAGGCTTGGCAAGAACGCCAAGGCCAGATCCTTTTGCAAAAGTGGAGAATTCTTCCAACTCTTCCTCATTTGCCAAATTGTATCTAAGCGTAGCCTTTGCTCCAGAGTCTACCGATCCATCAGCATAAACATTGATCGATAATGGTGCCTGCCCCATCATTCGGACGGCAACAGATTCAGCAGCGTAAGGGTTGTTTTCTGTTACAAATCCATAATCAACAAGTGTATCAAGGTTGGAAAGATTGCCGTAGCTGATAAAAGCTTCTTCCCCCTTGGAATAAGCCTTCCCTGATGTTAGATACAGAATATCTCCCGAACCTGCAAATCCTTTGTCCTCATCTACACGGGCCTTTGTCGGAACCGATCCATCATGGTTGATCTGGAAGAGAGTTCACAGCGTCTTCTTAAGCAAATTTGTTTTGCCATGCAATTACAATGTTGTA